>JMFS01027667.1:0-18257 GCA_000699545.1 Podiceps cristatus | reverse complement strand
TCCTGGCTGAAACCAGGACAGCGTCATGGGCGTTACTGTGGTGCATTGTTTAGCTAAAATAACACCTGAAGGACTACCCGAAGGTCGTCAAAGATGCCACAGACCTGCATTTTGAATTGCTGCTTTGTGATCCCACTAGGAAGGTGCCGGCGATGGGCGGTGTGCCGTTACTTCTGTCACGGTCCCAGCAGTTCCCAGTGTCAGACAGCACAGGGCTGTAGGCTGGCAGCCATGTGCTCTGGTCTGTGGGGCTGGTGCTTTCCGTGGCTGCCTGCTGTGGGGCTTGGGAGTCTCACACGCTTCTCAGCATTGAGTTTCAGACTGAAATAGCATCCACGTTTGGGTGTAGTAGTCCAGACACAGCTTTCTACATTCATACCCAGAGCATTGGTGCTTACCTGTGGCAGCTGGAAGCATCTAGTTATTCGTAGGACCACTTGCGCTTGGGGCAGAGCTGTTCAGTTTTTGTATGTGGGACAAAAGATGGCTGTGGTACTTCGTACAGTGTCTAGCACAGTAGGTACAGGAATTAAGTGTATTAGTGAAATCAGAAGGTAGCTATTAGGAAAGTTGAACACTGAAAATTACCTCATTTAGTTAAAATATTTGTGGAAACTCCTGCTAGCCTGTATCAACAAGAAAAGCAAAAATATGATACCTCATTATACTCATTTTGATGGTTGCCAGTTGCTTATAATGCGTATTACAAGTTTATGGAGTTTAATATATGCCATTTTAACAGAAAATCCCCCTATACCAGGAATTTACAGTTATACAAATCTTTAAGCCTTCATACTGCATATAATTGTAAACATATTCTTGATGTAGATACTTAAAATGGAAGATAAAGGACAAGTAAAACAATACGTTCAGTCTTAATAGGCACTTCAGTTTTGGCTGGCAGCTCTGCCCAAGCAGCAAGCGCGAATCCCTGTGGATAAACCATTTGCTACTGGGTGCCTGACAGAACAGATGTATTCCAATGATGAAAGCTTAGCTAAGCAGTAAACTAAAATACAGAAGAAATATGTGTGAAGTACATACATTTTCAACAGAATTATGTATTTAGCTTTTTACAGTTTTTCACCATATTAGAAGTATTTAATAAATAACACTTAATTGCTTAAATATATAGCTGTTGCCATCAAAAAGGCAACAGCTGAAAAAATTAAGATAGGCAATGGAAATCACTACTTCTGTCTCCAGTGGTACTGTTTAAATGAAAATACATTTCATCTTATCGAATACTTGCTAAGATAAAAGGCTTAAACTGTTCCATGTCATACAATACCTGCAAAAGATGTATGTAGCACCGAGAATTTAACTGTCCAGTCTACAAGCTGAAGATCATAGTTGTATTTACATAATTTTTAAAAAATAGCACACTACTTAAGACATCTTGAAAAAAAATAGAAATCTGCAATTTTCTTAAATTTTAATATTGTTCCTGTAGCCGTGCTATCCCATATGCAGGTACTGTCAGAGACTTGCCCATGACCTCAACGGGCCAGTTCTGCCTTTGAAGTGTGGCCAAGTCCTTGAGCTGTCAGAGCCATTAGACCGAGACAAATGTTGACCCTCCTTTTCTAACTTGGAACTCCAAACCTGGAAAGTGTTTATCTGAGAACTGTCACTTGAAGAATGTAAAATGGTACTAGTGATACTTAGTATGTTTTGTTTCTAAATGACTTCATACAAAGCCTTTTCCATTTATGAGATTATTATTTATTTCCAGATTGGCAGCTGGTTCAAGTTTGTGTCTAAGACATCAGCTTTGAACTAAAGCTGTAAGATGGCAAAGAAAAGGTATGAAATTCAGAAAGGGACCAAAAAAACCCACCAAAACCCCACCCACCCAAACAAAAACAAAAGAAAAACCCCACACAAATACAGATACTTAGGAAGTACAAGTGAGGGAAAAAAAATGTGAATGAGAAAAAAAAAAAAAAGTGGATAGATTGATTTCAGCAGTGTTGGTATGCATGCTCCATCTTCAGTTACCAAATATTTGTGTTACTGGCTACAAAATAGTCTTTTGATGTGTGTATTTTATATGCACTTAGTGTAGAATTATGTTTTTATTTCACTTATTCTTTGTGCTCTTGCAAAGCAGATTGAGAAGGGAAGTGAAAATTATTTTCATGTACATAACAGTTTGTCTGATATTTTATCTATGCTTTCCTCCCATAGCATATAGAAGTAGATGCTGTACTGTAACAATATTTAACTTCTTTAATTGAAAACTATATACATCATACTAAACATGAAAAATGTAATTTCTGCATGTCTACCCTACTAACCTTATTTATTTTCAAGTATAATAGGGCATTAAATTAAATATTTTTAGAAGTGCAGTGTACCACATATGGGCTCTCTTTAGATATATGACATGTTAGTATCAGGAAGAGACAGCATAATGGCCAGTTAATGGCAGCAGCTTCTCACTGGTAGTGCAGTAATTGACCACACTGTTTTTTAAACAGTGGAGTAAAATGCATTGGGCTTATTTATCAAAGCTGAAAAATTCAGTAATTTCAGAACATTTTATCTGTAAGGAGATAGATGATGAAGTCAGTAGGTGGTAGATGCTGGACTTTTGCAAAAATAATAAGATTCCAGTTAAATTCTTAACCAGTTTAGTTGTTCAGTAGTAACTTTCTACTTATGACCCATAGTCAGAGCAACCTTTATTGTGCCTAAGTCCTGTACATGTGAAGAAAGTTCAGTTAGCCAGATGTGTTGAGTAGAGATACGTTTGGGGTTCTTCATAATCTTGTGTGTGCAAGAGTAAAGCATTTCCGTATGCTTGGCACTTTTTACCTTCGCTAGCACCACGGAATGGTGTCATCTCATTACAAGGAAGTGACTTTCCAGAAAGTCTGAGGGATAAAGTGATTGGTGAAGTGTAAAGCTTGATGTTCTGGTAGTATGAGAATTCTGGGGCCAGTGTTCACAGTGTCTGCCAAATAGTCTTCGTATTTCTTCATTTCAGTGGAGCAAAATATTAATGAATAGATTAACAGTAATTGATTAAAGAACCCTATATCTAATTGTAATCGGTGATGAGTAAAGAATATACTCTGTAGGGAATTCATGTACATTAACTAACATTCAGAACTCAGCTTTCAGTAATTAATTCTGTTTTATACAAATTCTTTTGAATTCAATACCAGTTTTGATACAAATTTCCTCATGAATTTTTAACAATAGAAATATTTTTATAGGTTTCACCAAAATAGTTACAAGGTTTGTAAGAAAAAAAAAAAACAGTAAAGTTGCACAGAATTTACTTTGGCATGTAGTTAAAGTCCCTCAAATATGCCAAAGAAACATTGAGGAGTTAATGCACTGGTTAGATTCAATGGTAGTGTACTAGAAATGAGAAATATTTTTAACTTTCTATTTAAATTGAATGAACTGTGCAAAAAATGAGGTTTGTTCTTGGCACCGCTTACTGCTCTGGAATAGCTGGGTGATGGTAGTGCAGTTCCTTTGCTGCAGAGTTCCAGGTGTCTCTAGTTTTGTTTTTTCACAGAGCTGTTTAGCTTGTGTACCACGTTCACTTGGTCTGTGCCTCTGCGGAGAAAGTTGTAATAGCTTGAGAAATTACTCTGTAGCTCTTTATTACCTACTGTTAGCTGGAGGCTACGACCTTCTTTCCTGAAATGCCTTAGCAGGTTCTGTCACGCAAAATCTGGGTTTTCTTAAATCCCAATTTAAACTATACCACTAAAGGTAGCTCAGACTAATCCACCTGACTTTGCACTCAGGCGGGATGACAGAACTCCCATGGTCATGGTAGATGAGTTTCGGGGAAGGTAGCTGCTGGTTGTTGTAGGGTAAGTTCTTAAACTACCCTAGTTAAACCCAGAGGTTGACGTTCAATCGAATTAGTTATCCTGGTTTGGCAAGTAGTTTGATTTTGTTTATGTTCTTATTTAGTGTTTCTGACATTGGACTTGTGTTCCACTACTGCTAAGTGATTTCTTCTTTGTCTAAACCTAAGATATTCTGGCGTGGACAAGATGGTCCTTCAGTAAAGGCAAAGTACCTGTGAAAGTTCAGGCATGCATCTGAATTTGATAGAGCCTGTGTTTGAGCACCCTTCTCTCCACAAGCATCTCAGAACTACAGTAGAACACACAGAAACTTCTGAAGCCTGGAAAGTCTTTGACTGTAATTCTATGCACCAAGTTTCAGTCGATTTAACTATTACACTTTCTTTTTATTTAACTATTATACTTTATGTACATTCTAAAGAAAAAAATCAGTGTAGCACTCCAAAAGACACTAAAATTGTAGAAAATAAGTGTTTAGTATTGATCATGGCGCTGTGCTAAAGTTTTTTGTAATTGTTAGCTGTGGTAAAAAGAAGCAAAGTAAATAATACTAATTTAGAAATAGATACATCTTACCCTAAATCACAGTTTCATGCTGATATTTAAACATCATAAAATCTGATGGACTTGCCTGTTTTTCCTTTAAGTAGCTAATTTTGCATTTGTTTGCAAAGGTAGTTGTTCATTGATACTGTTATCAACACGTGAAAGAAGATAGCTTTGTAGAAGAGACAAAATGCTTGAGATAGTTTGATATAAGATAGTTATTGGAAAAACACGAGAGAAGCAGGGGCTTGCACTGATATGAAACACCTGCTTGATCTTGTGAAATAGTTGTTTAAGGCATCTCTTTAACCTTGACAATGTAAAATCTAGTATCTGTGTACACTTAGAGGTGTGCATGTTTTGGTATGTCAAATGGTTTGACTTCCCATCACATGCGAAGTATCAGAATTCTCTCTGGAAAACTGGAAAATGAAATAACAGTAACAATTGTAGGACTATTTCTGTTCATTTTTTTCAAACTGTTTTATGTGTAGAAGCAAAATTTTCTAGAATTGTGATTCTCAAACTTCCTTTGCTAGACCCTTCCGTGAGCAGCTAATGCTCCTGTCTTTGAAGTGGTTTGTTTACTGCTAATCATACATGTATCAGTGTGAGCGCTGGCTGTGTACTGTTTTATTGATGTCATCACACCTTAAATAGGAAGCACGTATCACGAATCATGCTCTTACCTGGCCCGTTGCAGGTGGCATGCTGCTTCATAACTTGCCATACAGTAAGTTGCAGGGCATTCCCACTGAATAATACAAAATTAAAATCAATAACCAACAATTTAGTTGTCAGGTGTAAAATGCTGCAGAGTGTTACTTGCATGGGCTATCAAAACATTATCTGCTGTTTTGGGGGGGTTTTTTTGGGTTTTTTTTGTGGGTTTTTTTTGGTTTTGTTTCTTTACAATTTTGTATACTTTGGTTAAATAGTAAGTCCAAACTAGCCACGTGGTTCATTTTTGTGATGTTTTTGTTTTTCTTTCTGCAGCTCTACTGAGAAGTCATTTCCTTGGAGATCGCCAGGTATTATCTTTTATGTGTACATTCTGCTTTAAGCCCAAAAAACTATTTTCTTGGCATTCATTGGTTGTTTTGAAGTGAACTGAACATTAGCAGCAATGCTATGTATCTTTGTCAAGTATCTTTTCTAAAGTATAGCATTCATATCCTCTTTCTCACACATGAAGAGACTTGTGTGTTCCTCTCTTATTGTAAATGATTGGTTTGGCTTTAGAGGTAGTTGCAGCTACTTTTCTTGCACCTTTGTATGCCTTTGCATTTTTGTGTCCATTCATTATGTGACTGCAGCAGAAGTCTTGTGTGTTGGGTTTCTTTTGTAATTAATTCAAGAATACTTTTGAGTCTTCCCCTTGGAGGTAAGGATCATGAAAAAAAGTTTTAAGCTTGAAAATTGATTTTCTTTTTACAGATATTCTTACTTGAGAAAATCCCCAATAAACGAAGGTTTTTCTGAGAGTGCTTTTTCTATTTTTGTATCCCAGGATAGCTTGAACTTTCTTTCCAAAACAAGAAACATTTGTCTTGTAGTACTTCTACACCTACTCCTGAGTGTGTTAGGTGGAATGGATAGGACCGTATCTTGATAGTGACATTCAAGTTTCCGTTGAAGTAATCCAGTCTGTCCTTCTCACATCCAGTTTCTGCTGTGCATAGTATAACACATTGTAGTTATCTGCTTGTTCACTCAAGCATATTCATAATTATGGTAACTGTGACTATTTCAGATAAATAAGTCTCTCAAACTACCTGCTTTCCCTTCCCCTTCTTGTTCTTTGTTTGATTTAGAGACTAAGCTCTTAAGCTTTTGTATAATTGTATGTACATCCTTTCAGTTGCCATCATGGCATCCCCTCAGCGGAGGTGAGGCACACATTAGCTTTTTTCCTTTCTTTTCAGTCTAATATTCTCAACAGCCTCCTTGTTTCAGCATTTCAATTTTGCTAGTCGTGGTGGTGCTTTTCAGGTATTCTTTTAGCAATGTTTTTAAACCAAAGTCAAATTTGTTTTTTCAAGTAGTTGAAAAAACTTATTTTTTCAGTGTGAAAATTATGGGGCGGGTGTGTGGGTGTGTTGTGGTTTTGGTTTTGTGTGGGTGGATTGTGGGGTTTTGCGGCTTTTTTTTTCTTTGTGTGTTTTTTTGTTTGGTTGGGTTTTTAAATCAATCTTGGTTCTGTAATGTTCCAATGATATTTCACAGCTGGTAAAGTCTCTGTTTTACTGATTTATCTCATCCAATTGCATTCTGTCCTTAGTATTTCCTGTAACTTATTGTCTACTGTTTGTTTTTTCTCCTTGACTTTCTTCTAGTTCCTCTCTTTCTTTCTTTCATCTATCCAGCTCATATTTTTATTTTATACTTTAATTCTGTCCTTCCATTTTTTGGTTTAGAAAACTGTGAACATCCCTGCTAGGAAGTCACTTAATGTATGGCAAAAAAAAAAAAAAAAAAAAAAAAAAAATCATATTTCTATTTAAACACTGTATGCATTAATATAAATCTAGATGTATATTTCTCACATCCTATGTATCTAAAGTAAGGCTTTTCTGGACTAATTGCTTAGAAGTGGGCATGTTTGAAAAAAATGGGGTTCTTTTCTGGGAATTTTCTGATATACATTTCATTTATTGTTTACATTTGTGATCATCGCACGATTGTAAGTTTTACTTACAGATTTACTCTTGAGCTTTGTTTTGAAGAAGTGTCACTAGATGATGTGTTACCAGCTGTAATCTGAAAAATACTGAAGTGAATTAAAACATTCCCTTAAATCACCTTTTTTCTCCTGACTGCAGATAGTAGTTTATATCAAAAAACATCAGTGGATGATGTGATAAGATGTGACCGTAGCTGTAATTTTATGCATTGGTAGAATTATACAGAATTTTTAACAGAAATACAAAATGATGTTGTTTTGCAGATGCTTATAAATAGAAATCTAGATCAGCAGCCATTTATAAAAAGGCTATTATTTTGTTCAGGGCACTGTCCTCATGATTTATAGTAGCAAAGAGAGATAGCAAGGCAACAATTCATTTTATTGTACATTCTTGCCTTTGTCAGAGAGACTAAACAGTCTTTATTTTTTAGCATTGTGAAAGCATTTGCTTGGTAGAAAATATGTGACAGAAGCGAGGTTTTGGTTCAGACCTCTGTCTTAGGAACATCTGCATGGCACTACACAATTGAACTTTATTCTTCCTATGTGTTTCTCCCAAAATCGATTATTTGTCAGTTTGACATTGATTTAGTATCATGTAATATCAAGTAACTAAAGTAACAGGGTCTTGTACTATTTAAACACAAAAGATTGAGGATTAAAATATTGAAGTTGAATATAATTATAATTTAAGTGTTCCAATCCCCTCAAGTATTTTATTCTAAAGAATATGTAATACCCACCGATGTCTGCTATGATCTTTTACTGAGTTAGTGTAACAGGAGCTGCGAGTGGAAGTGAGTGAAGTGAGTTATTTCAGTGTGGGGTCCCTGTATCATTTCTAGGCATACTGATGATTAAATTAATGGAAGTGTAGTAACCCTTCTTATTAAATTTCAATTAAATACGGTTGTAATTTTCTTATTGTAGTAAATCAGTTAGCATCAAATTTTATTAGATGTCTTTGACCTAAGACCGTACTACTGATACGTAACTGTGCTGACTGCCAGTAATTTCTAAGACGTATTGATTTTTTAAATTATTATTTCTTTAATCTGGTATTTGAATAGTATTCAAACATTCCTCATAATAGCAATTAATGAGTAACATTTTTAGTACGAATGTTCCATTATGGCTAATTGTGCAAATGGTGAGACCACCAGCATTTTCGGGACAGCTATTGGTAAAAATCACAGTATTTCTTTACAGCTGCACAGGTAGAAATACTCTATGGGTTTTATTTCTCTTTCGAAATATACTGTAATAACAACTGTTATAAAGAATTTCCAGTAGCTCATCTGTCAGTATTTTATTTGTTCCGTGTAGCATTTTTTCTATGAGTGACAGTAGATTTTATATTCGGGTGTTCTGTGTCTGTTTGAGAGAGTTTTTGTGAGCCGTGCATAGAATTTATTTCAGCTCTTTTTTCCATCTTCCTCCTACCATCAAATTTCTGCAAACTCCTAACAGTTTTGCCTCTTTCTGTAATGTGCTGTTATATTAATTTTCAAAGAGCACTTAGCAGGCTTCACTGTCCACAGCTTGCAACTTTTGACAGGAACGCAGTCACAGAAGTTTTTGCTGCTTAGCGTGCTTCTTTTGGTTCCTATTCTAGGCTCATTCATATATTTCTTCAGCAAGAATGTATGTATCCGGTGTTATCTTTAAATGCAACCCACATTTCCTACTCCCCTTCCTTAGGAGAGGTTGAGGTTGGATGTTAGCAAAAATTTCTTCACAGAAAGGGCTGCCAGGGCCTGGCACAGGCTGCCCAGGGAGGTGGGGGAGTCACCGTCCCTGGGGGGATTTAAAAGCCCTGTAGATGTGGCGCTTGGGGACGTGGGTTAGTGGTGGCCTTGGCAGTGCTGGGTTAACGTTGGACTTGATGGTCTTAAAGGTCTCTTCCAACCTAAACGATTCTGTGGTTCTATACTGCCTCTCTGATGTCTGTTCTTCATCAGTAAGTGTAACATGATGGCAACTGAATGCTTAGTATTTCTGGTAAAATAATTTTGATTCAGTTTTTCTTGTTGTTTTGTGTCATCATATTTGTCCTTTTTTCCCAGTCTATGTTTAACTTCTTTCTTCATAATAGTTTTGTGTCTCCTTTGCTTCCTCTTATGTATGATGACACTTTGCTGTCTGTAAGTTCAGCTAGTATTCTTAGAACTGAAGTTAGCTTAACAGTTGTTAAAAAGTAAACATTTGGATAGTATATGAAATAAAAAAATGTATAAAATTTGCAGCAACTTCTGTTGATGATAAACAGGGATGAAATTCAACTCAGCCTTTTACTTAGGAAATTCTGGAGATTATAGGACCTTCAGACAAGTGATAGCTATCATCTGTGCACTGCAACACAGTGCCACAATGGTCCTACTCTGCAAAGTATACTTAGAAGATAATCGATTACATTTTTCAACATTTATGCAACATTTCAACATCGATAATCAACATTTTAAAATAGGTTAGAACGTATGTTTACAAAATTAGAATTGTAGAACTACATCAAAACTACAGGAAGCAAGATTCTCGGACATTAGTATTGATGTTCTTTTCATTTGGTAGATGATACCTGTCTATCAGTAGACTCTGTTTATGTTGGAAGTAAGTTCGTCATTAGTATGCGTGAGAAAATTATGATGATTGAGTTGGCAGAAAAGCTATGTATGAAACATTGGATTTATGTGATCGATTTATTCTTTCAGATCCTGCAACGACCAGTATAAACAAACCCCAAGTGTCAGAGGGTGTTCATACCAATGCCTATGACATTAGGACAGAACCAGAACAAGAGAACCTCTACTCACCAGAACAGATATCTCTCCATGAAAGTGAGGGTCTGTTCTGTGCATTTTAAATATTAGATTATATTTCTGTATTGACTGTTTAAAAGTGTAATACAATTATGAATGCAACAAATAAAGTTATAAATATTTCATTTTTGTGAAGTTGTTTGATGCTTTTATTCTTATACTGGCTTTATATCTACAGGGTCTGTAGGTAATTCAAGAAGTTCAACACAAATGAATTCTTATTCTGACAGTGGTTACCAGGAAGTAAGCAGTTTCCATAACAGCCAAAACTTGAGAAAATCAGAAAACAGACAGCAGCATTCCCTTATTGGAACCGCTAATAACCATTTGGTGAGAAGCTCACAAGCTGAAGGGCAGGCGTCAGTCCAGGTAAGCTCAAAATAGTACACTTTGTCTGAAACACAGTTTTAAAGACAGCAATTGTATAGCTGGACCTACCTTTGTGTCGGCTGGAGTTACTGTGATTAAATTTAAAACTTTGTTATTAAGCTTTTATTCACACATTCACTGGTTAAAAAGCAGAAATGGCTTGCAGCAGACACAGACTTGTTTGCTGAAATCAGCACATGTGGGATCTGGTTAATTCACTGCAGCTGAAAGTCAGTAGAACTTCTGAGAACTCCTGAGTGCAGAGGATGCTGCTAATAGAACATGAAGAAAGTATCACTCACATAAAATTCAGTTGTGATACTGGGGAAAACCTCCTAGAATTTAGCCTGTATCACAGAACGGCGGGGGCAGGAAGGGACCTCAGGAGAGCATCCAGTCCAACCCCGGCTGGAGCAGGATCCCCGAGAGCAGCCGTGCAGGGACGTGTCCAGGCGGGTGTGAATATCTCCGGAGCAGGAGACCCCACACCTCTGGGCAGCCTGTTCGGTGCTCGGGCACCCTCACAGGAAAGACGTTTTTCCTCGTGTTTATATGGAGCTTCCCGTGTTCCAGCTTGTGCCCGCTGCCCCTCATCCTGTCGCTGGGCACCACGGAAAGCGTCTGGTCGCATCCTCTTGACGCCCACCCTTGAGCTGTTTATAAGCCAGGGTGAGATCCCCTCTCAGCCTTCTCTTCGCCAGCCTAAGCAGCCCCAGGTCTCCCAGCCTGTCCTCGCAAGAGAGATGCTCCAGCCCCCTCCTCCCCTTGGTAGCCCTCCGCTGGGCTCTGCCCAGTCGCTCCCTGTCTCTCTTGAACTGGGGAGCCCAGCACTGGGCACAGGACTCCAGGTGGGGCCTCACCAGGGCAGAGCAGAGGGGGAGGAGAACCTCCCTCGACCCGCTGGCCACGCTTTTCGTGATGTGCCCTGGGATTCCATTGGCCTTTGGGCCCCAAGGCTCACGGACAGCATAAACAGCGCTTAAAGGAAGATGGTATCTGTGTTCCTGTACCTTGTACTGTTTCTGGCTTTTTTCCTCTCCTTTTTCATTAATCAAAATGATAGTAAGACAGTAATTGACAAAACTTCATTAGCTTATACTAGAAATCTTTGCATTATTGTTCCTGACTTTCCAAAGTGGTAGTGAGGAGAGAAAGCATAGGTGAATATTACTATAGAAAGCCAAACAAGAATGAGGAACAGATGACTTTTTAATGTTAAATAGCCATTTTATATATTAAGAAATACTGGTTAGAAAAAAAAATACAGGAAAACTTGAAGGAACTACTTTTAGAGTAAAAGGTACTCTTCAGCTGCTTTTATATATTGTTTAATTGTGTGCATTTCTTGTTGGCATCTCTGTCCTGTTGGAGAAAAGTATCACTACATGGCCTCAATGATAAAACTAATAAATGTTTTTGTTTTTAAACAGCCTTCAGTAAATATTGCTACCAACCGAGTCATGAGACGTGTCAGTTCAGTCCCATCCAGAGCACAGTCTCCCTCTTACATGGTCAGCACCGGTGTTTCCCCTTCAAGGGGGTCTCTGAGAACATCTCTGGGTGGCGGATATGGCTCTCCATCCGTCACTGAGCAAAGATCCCTTACCTCTCATGCGTATTCGTCCACTACTCTGCCAGTACAGCGGGCAGCATCCCCATATGCTGCACAGAGACCTGCCTCCCCAAAGGCTGTGCGGCGGATCGGCTCGGTTACCTCCAGACAGACAGCAAATCCCAACGGTGGCACTTCCCAGTACCAACCATCGGTCAGAGTTGGCTCTCCTCTCGCCCTTACTGATGTACAAACCAGAGTAGCTTCTCCATCCCAAACTCAGCTGGGATCTTCTTCCCCGAAGCGTTCTGGCATGACTGCAGTTCCACAGCATTTGGGAACAACACTGCAAAGAGCAATTCATGATATTGAACAATACGGACAGCAGTATGATATATATGAGAGAATGATCCCTCCACGTCCAGATAGCCTTACAGGTTAGTAAAAAGGTAAAGACGCAGCTTAAATCTTGGTACAAATCTGCAACTGTAGAAAACCCATAACGAGTAGTCATTTTACTGATAAAACTTCATAGCACTAGGACATAATTGTGATGGATTTACCAAATCAGTTGTAAATACTGATGTCAAACACTGTGTATCAATCCTACCATAAGTTACCTGTGAATACTTTAATTACTAGATTGCTCGCTGTACATTAAATAAAATCATAAGTTTTAAGTAGCTAAGTGAAATTCTGAGTCTTCCAAACAGAATCATTTCAGTATTTTCAAAGATAAAGTACATTTAAATGTATGTGCAGGTTATACACAAAGTAAAAGATATTAGGCTGAAGCTGGCGCTATGTCTAGTTCTTTTTTAAAATATGTAACTTAGTACCACTGAATTTTAGTCTTTTTTTCTTAATATTTCTAGGCTATCTCAAAGTACTTCAACTTAAATATAGGGTAACCGTTGCAATATTAGCTTAAAATAAAGACCTAAAGGGTAGAATCTAGTCATCTGAGAGGCAGTTCTTACTAAGATGCAGTTACTTTACATTTAAGTTGTGTGTGTGTAACTGGTTTTGTTCTGACCTTCATCTAAACAAGCACAGGCAAGGTGACTTCGCAGTTAGACCATATGCTCTTTTGAACAGGCTGCACTGGTTTTGCTTTTAAACTATTATGCTGCCGGAAATCCCAAAATGTTCTCATTCCTCCGCAAAAGGTGTAAGGCGTCTTCTCCCTCACCTCTTGTTTGCAAGACGTAGTCATCTACCAGTTTGATGGGGGGATCAGTTTGACATGAAAGGCTGTTCTGTAGTTTAAATGAATGCAGTCTGGTGGGCTGCATAATTTGTGATGTAACAGCAATCTTGTACCCTTAAAATATTATTAAGGTACTTTACAAATACCACTGCTTGAGAATATCACCTTGTCTGAACAGGTGAACTGATGTGTCTTTAGAAAAAAAGGAGTTATTGGGATAGTGAATCAGTAATTCAGAAACGGATGCTTTAAATTGAATGCTTTTGGTATTACGGAAATAATTAACAACTGTGGTAGTCAAGCTTAGAGAGCATCTTATTTTATAGCTATCTCTACTGTAATCTTTCCAGGAAACTTGAAATGCTATGGCTCCTCTGTGCCTGGTGTTACAAAGTATGAGTAAGAATCCCTCAGTATTGTTAAAAAACTCTTACACTTTCTAGTATAAATTAGTTTTCTTTTTTCTTTAAAGGCACAGTTCAATATAACACCTGAAGTCTTAAACTCAGATTTGTATATGATCAGTTTTCTGAGAGGAAGTTTGGATGCAGGGAAGGTTAGTATTGTAGCAGCCTTTAGTATCGTCCAGAGCTCTTCCCTGCTATGTATGCTGAGGGAAAGGATGGCTATACGATCGGGTCCTCGCTTCCCTCTCTGCTCGCAGTCTCTAGAAGTATACCTGTGTGGTGTTCTGGGTAAACTGGGATGTTAATGAGTGTCTTCCCAGGAGACAGGTTCATCATCTGGGAGGTACAGGTCCCCTTGCCTGGCTTTGCTGTGGTGAAGTCCCTCTGTTTTCACCGCTGCCACCCTCCAGGCCCAGCCTCAGGCCGGGCGGCCGCTCCCAGCGGGGTGGGGAGAGAACCGGGAAGAGAGAGGCAAGGCCCGTGGGTTGGAACAGCAGCAGTTTAACGGGCAGCAAAGGGGAAGGGAGGAAGTAAACCAATCAGCCCACCCACACCAACAATACCAGCCACAGAGGGCATGTAACGTGGGCGTCACAGCACAGCCGATCACCAGCCACTGTGGGCATGTAACGCGGGTGTCACAGCATGAGCCGATCACCAGCCACAGAGGGCAAGGAACTAAATTCTAACTATTTTTCCACTCCCCAGTTTAGTATAGTAGTGCTTCTTTGTAGACTCTGGAAGTATAACTTATAAAATAGGGGAACCGGGATGCTTTAGGAAAGCATTAAAAACAGATGAGAAAGTTGGTGGAGGGTAGCTAGTTAGTAACCACCAATACCAGGAAGCAAAGTATATAGAAAGCATGCATTAGATAGTCAATGAAGGAGTGGTGCTGTATGTCCAAAAATGTTCCAGGGCTGAAAAAGAAGAAATTTGGGATTAAGACTGTGCCACTAACCTACTAATCAGGATGGCAACAGTGAAGTTAATAGGAGATTGGTTGCTAATGCAGTCAGCAAAATAGTAAGAGGAAAGATACACCAGTGCTGGTTACAGAAATACAGTAACACTGGAATGCACCTGAAGGAATTCCAGGCAAGCACGAATGAAGTTTTTGTGGAGCAGATAGAAGGGAAACACTCACAAGGAGAAGCAGGTCTGAACTTGTGCTGTTCAGAAAGCTGTTACTGAAAAGCTATTCTGCACCTCTGCCAATAGCGTGCTTGGATCTAGCACTGCAGAGCGGTAGCGGGAGGTCCACTGCTGAGGAGGTTAAATGAGAGGTAAGTTAAAAGGAACTCAGGAGGGACAGCTGAAAGGCAAGGTGAAAAAAGATTATCGTACAGCTGCAGCACAGCAATGTATAGATATATATACATCATGGGCTATTTAAACCTTTATCAAGACTTTTCTCCACATGCTTAAACCTCTTCTGCCACCACCAAGACTTTCACTCTCACTGCTACGTATTGTTTTGTTTTCAGGACTATGATCCCCTTTAGGCTGTGCCCTATTTCACAGCTGGATTTCTGTCAGGTTCACAACTCACCTTGTCATTGCCGAATCTGTGAACTACACATACTGACGTAGCTGTTACTCTCTATGCTTCAGACTTTCAACTATAAACTACCAAAGAACTGAGTGGGAAAACTTAAAGTTGGCCATGTATGGACAAAACTTTTCATCAAAGAAATGCTATTTGTCAATGAATCTTTCGGTATGGTTCATTTAATGGTATCCTGGTTTCAGCCAGGATGGAACTAATTTACTTCCCAGTAGCTGCAGTGTTTTGGATTTAGTATGGGACGTGTTCCGTGAAGAATGTTGATAATACACTGAAGCTGTTAGTTGTTGCAAAGAGGTCAAGGACGCCTTCTGGCTTCCCAGGTTTTGCTAACATGCAGGTGCAAACTCGGGAGGGGTATAGCTGGTACAGTTGACCCAAACTGGCCAAAGACAGTATTCCACACCATAGATGTCATGCACAGTATTAGTGGGGGTTGGCCAGTGGGCTGGGGTGCCTTTTGTTCATTTGTGCTTTTGTTCATTTGGTTCCTTCGTTCAGCTGTTCGTTCCCTCACTTGCTCAATTGGGTCATTGGGCAGTGAGAAATTGTGCATCGTTTGTTTTGTATATTCTATTATCACTAATTTTTTTATTATTATTATCATGGTTAATATATAATCTAATTATTATTATATTCTTCCTTGCTCTCCTGGTGAACTGTTTTTATCTCAACCTGTGAGTTTTCCTTTCTTTCCAGTTCTCCCCACCTCACTGGGGGCGGGGTGAGGCAGGGAGTGAGCAGCTGTGTGGTGTTCGGTTACCAGCTGGGGTTAAAGCACGACAAATGCAAAGGAATTTAGTGAACAAATCTTTATAACTGTAGATATAACTAATACCTTTTCTTGGCTAAAAGAAGAAAGGTTCGAGCATGACAGCTTTATTATTAATTTACATGGGCCATGTACATATTTCCCTCTTCTTGATTTTAGGCCTGAGGAGTTCATATGCTAGTCAACACAGCCAACTGGGACAAGAATTACGATCAACTGTATCTCCTGACTTGCACATCACCCCTATCTACGAAGGCAGAACTTACTACAGTCCTGTGTACCGTAGTCCAAATCATGGAACAATTGAGCTCCACCAGGGATCCCAGTCAGCATTATATCGAACAGGGTCAGGTGCGTAAAGGGCTTCCAAAGCTGCTCCCTTGACTGTGTCCTAAAGGCGTGCTTAATTGACTTACTGGAGTTTTTCTGGAACCTATGGCATATAGGAGTATATATGTGAGATATGTAATATCACTTTAAAAGGAAAATCTAGAAATTTTAAATGAATGGAGACAGAAACTAGTTTTGAAGGCCTTTAAAATAACCAGTAGGAATTAAAAAGCTTTTGCAATGCTTGCAAGAAACACTTGGGGCTGTATATCAGCGTCAGCTTAGGGTCAGAGTATTTTCTGTTTGATGTCACACGCACAGGGACAAAGCACTGCCAAGCAAAGTGTGTTTCATGACACAAAAATGTATTGCTTCCTCTTGCATTCTCTTGCATCATTTTCTTATGAATTGAGTTTGTTCATATTTTTTTATTCATCGGCATCGTAAAATGGTAGCTTGCACACATAAATTACCTACTGCATCTTTCACAGTAAAAACACTGGTTTTACCCAGCTTCTCAGCAAAGGATAATGTTAAAATACTACATTTCAAGATCATATATTGAAACTGAAATACTTCTATAGTATTTCATAGAATAGCTACTCGTATATTATGAAGCGTATAGGCCTTAGGTTAGTATTAGAACTGATTTTTTATGTAATATATGTTGCAGTGCAGTTTGTTCTTTACGGTTGATTAATAATTTGTATAGTGGAGTAATTTACAAAAACTGTGAAAATATTAAAGTGATTTAACTAAGTAACTCTAGAGATATTTATAGAGAAGGGTCCAATTCATATGTAAATTTCACATTTGAAAATTGCTTTTTTTTTTTTTTTTTATGTAACCAAAATACTAAGAGTACGGAATGTTGAAGGAGGCAACAGTTTTTGCAGTTCTCCTGTCTTGTACAACTTAGAGTAAACAAATTAAGTCAGGGTGTGCCAATGAGGAAATCTAACTGGAAACTGGAATTCTCTGTTTACTTGTCTACCCAGTATCACTTACCTTGGAAGAACAAAAGCTACCACAACAGCTCTTTTCAGTCAGGAATATACACATTCATGCTTTTGAAATGGTCAGCTTGATCTTTAAAATCATCCTCTGGTTAGCTTTTTGTCGGGGAAAATGTACACGTGGTTGGAACAAGGAAAATATTATATAAAATATGTAAATTTTCATTCACATATTTTTCCTTTTTCTTTTTAGTACAGTTGGCAAATTGACCTTAGTTACTTTAAATATTTGAGGCAAGCTCAGGCATAAGCCTGATTCCACCAAAACTTTAGTTCTGTCAATAACCTCTCCATCTTCCTTGGGACGTTGAGTAATTGCTCCCTTAAATTGGGCGATAGCTTTCAGCATTACACAGTACACATTTTAAAGACTGCTTTTTTTTTTTTTTCCTTTACACTTTTAACCATGTATTGCCTCTTCTCTTCATTAGACATTTGTTACCTAGTTTGTTTTAATACTGATTTTATACTAGGAGTTGGAAATCTGCAAAGATCATCCAGTCAGCGTAGCACACTCACATACCAAAGAAATAATTATGCTCTGAACACAACAGCTACCTATGCGGAACCCTACAGGTCAATGCAGTATCGACTGTCAGAGTCCAGTTATAACAGGCTGCAGCACGCCACGCCTGCTGATGATGGGACCACACGATCTCCATCCATAGACAGCATTCAGAAAGACCCCAGGCAAGTCCCTTTGTGCTTTCAACATTCATACATATTTTCTGTAATAAGATTTTTTAATACATTCCTTGAATATATATGGCACTCTGTTGTGCATATTCCAGTTTTATATTCTTTAAACAATCATGACTAATACAGATACTGAGATCTATGCCTTTATAGCCAAAGTAATAAATGCAGTCTACTTGTTACTAAGAAAGAGCAACTTTTATGCATTTTTTTCTTCCGTATTTATTTTCATGTAAAAGCTATGACAGGAAATACTTAGAAATTTGATGAGAATTGATGAATTATTCCAAATATTTTTTAATAACTCTGCAGAGCAACCTGTAATATTGTAGTAAGTTTTCTCTTTATGGGAATGAGAAGCAGGGTTTGAAAATGAGATAATTTATTTGAAGGAATTTTTCATGAGCAGCCCACTTAAATTTCTTAGAATCATAGAATGGTTTGGGCTGGA
>KL261525.1:8434-26497 GCA_000699545.1 Podiceps cristatus | reverse complement strand
AGCGCTCTAATTCAGCTAATACATGTGTCAAGTTTTGGCATAAACTGAGTACTGGGCAGCAACACCTGAACCGTACAGGAGCTGAAGTATTAAAGAACCTTGAGGTCACCGGGATCATCAAATCTGGGGGGGAAGAGCTCAGTGAAAACAGTATGAAGGAAAGTGACTTACTGCAAGAGTATTAAGAACATTTGTCTTGCTACTTTTTAAAGATTGGTTCATATAAAGGAAGTTTTTGTCCATAGAGGTGTGTGAGATTGCTAGAGAAGGAGGTGTGAAACGGGCAGTGACAGGCTGGTTCTTTCAGCTAAGCGTAAGACACAAACATGCACCTGACAGACACGGCTTCAGAGTCAGACACCGGGGTGCGTTTCACGGAATAAAACTGCCACTAGTACAGCTGAGTCTCAGTAGTGACCAGGGACAGGTATCTCTTCTACATGCCTTGTTCTTTCGAGTATATTAACAATAAGCAGCTCAGAACATAGTTTAGAAACTCATTCTGCTAGCTAAGAGTCCACACTGCCCTATTAAAATAATATTTCTTCAGAAATTAGGAAGTTTCACCATAAATGCAATATTAATAACTTGCAAAACCCAAGGAGTACAAGATAAATCAGAAATGATAGCGTAACATTGAGTTGCCCTGTGCACTCAGATACAGGAACAGGGTTTTGAAACCATAGTTTGATTTCCTCTGCTTAAATGGCTTCTCCCGGACTTCCCTTACGTGGGTCTACCAGGGTTAAGACGTAGCCCCTTACACAGTGCTGATGGTTTTGTGATTTTTTTAAAATATTTTTGAAGATTAGCACGGATGCTACAGACACTGACAGCACTTAAGGGATCACTTCAGCTACAATTTAGGATATAAAGTAGAGAAACTCTATGATAGGACCGCTGCAGTGCCACTAAATGTAGTTGAAGTCCTGTGAATTTATGGTAAGTCAACATTTAGATGCACCAAATTAATTTGAGACTATGTTAATATTCCTCCTTTTCTGAACTGTCCCTCGGAGCTTTGTTCAAGCCTCAAAGTGATTGTGATGGTGATTTTATGTTTCTTGTGAGATGCAGCAGAATCCCTTAGTGCTGTGCTGGGAAACAGGTCCTATTAACTGTAAAGGAAACTGATGATCTACCGATTCATCAGAACTAATTTCTGCAATGGCTCAATAGTCATCTTCAGTGATACTCCACATTTATAAGAACTGGACAAAAATCAGAGAGCAAAGGTGGTTTGGTTTCATGACCCATGAATTTAAAAGTTTAAGATACTTATGCAGTGCCTAGCAGCACTATTAAACTAGGCATATTCTGAAACAAGACGAGTCCTTATATTATCTTGCCATTAGCAAGGCATTCCCCCCTCTGCGAGCTATGTTGTTTGGTTTGTAACATCCTATAAAGAAATATTCATGCATCTTTTTTATGAAAGAAAATAGATAAAAGATCAAAATACAACTAAACAGGTATTTTCACAGGTTTCAGCCGTTTTGGATGTTGCTATTATCTCCAATTATGGTAACCCAGTTTGTACCTCCTGCAAGGGCTCCTGTCAGAGGAGAATGCCAGAAAAACTCAGAATATTTGAGATGCTTTTATGCCTTAATAGTTCTGTGAATGGGGCAAAGAGTTAACACTTGTCTCCAGGGGCTGCTGAACAAGGGGCTCATCACCTTTTTCCAGAATTCCTGGTTCTAGCTTACAGAGAAATTCTCTTGCCAAGTAGAAGTAGTGAAACTAGAGGCAGCTGTTTATGCTGAAACAGCAGCACCTAGAAAGCATCAGGGGAGAAGGGAGAGGTGGTCTTAATTTGAAACAGGCTTTGTTTTGGAAAAACCTGTTGAGTGCTCAGTGTACATGAGTAAGAAACTTCTCAGAGCTCATCTAAGAACTAAGAAAACTGAAGTTTACGAGTAAGTTGGTAACAAGGGAGTGCCTCTTAATTCTTTAAAGGCTAACCAACCACTTTTCATGAGATCTGAGGGGAAGACCAGAAACCTAGGTCCCTTTCATTGCCTTGAATAGCCAGACTGCTGCTACTGCACCAGGTGTCAGGGGCCAGAAAATGGCTAAATAATTGTTTGTTTAGGTACTTTGCTTGCCAAAGTGTGATTCATGGGCAGCATGCTTCTGTACCTGTAAGAAAATCACTTCATCTTTTTAATTGTTAGCAGTGGCAGATAGATTCTAAAATAAATACCAGTTTAGCTGGTTTAGTAGCTAACTCTCGGAAAGCAGTCTGAAAGACCTGAATATTAGCTGTCACAAAAGACATTAAAATGATTCAATCCATTCTTGTTTAATACCTAGAGTTTAAAAAAAAATATTTTAATTAATACAATTTACGGTGTCACAGAACTTCTGCTTTAATTTATCCACCATTAAGAAATCTTATACAGAGTTGTGTTAGCTATTAGAAATATGAAAAGCAACTCAACTTACCTTTGACTGTGCACAAAGCAGCAGGCAGTCTGCTCTTCTTACTATCTTTAACCACTTGTGGGAATCAATTAATGAAAAGCCTTCCTGAAATAAAGCAGAACACCCATTTCTTGCACAGCAAACGTGCAAGCCTCAGTAGTACAGGCTTAAATTACGTAATTTAATCCCTAATGAAGATTAGTCAGCTGCATACACGCAACTTTTGTATCTGTCAAGCAATTGCCAATGCGTAATTTTTACCACACTAGGAATTAAATCTGAATCTGTAGCTCCAGTAATGCCACTATGTCAAGGTACATTCTAATTTTCATATGTATTTTAAATTTATATTTGTGCATGTTATGAAAGCCTCCATGAAATGCATAATAAAATAGCTGCAGGAGAACTTTAAATTCTTCTGCATCCATGAAGTTGCCCAAGAGGGCAGCAGAGGGCAGGCAAACCTGAAGAATGGGACAGCAGTTGGCTTCTCTAAAGCCCAGAGAGGCATTTTCACCAGATGGAATTCAGGTAAACAAGAAGCAGCTTTGATAACTTTGATAAAGATGTTTTTATACTCCAGTTGCATTAACTGTCAGTCTCTTCGAACAAGACAGGCTGCTCAGCATTCTTTTAAAATACCCCAGGAAGCTGAAAACATCACAGAAAAATTGCAAGGCAATGGACTGTGCCTCCCAAGGTACTCTGCAGTCTGCCACATAGTCACTAGTTAGCAAAGTCTAGCAGAAAAAAAACCAAAAAACAAACAAATTTAAGGGCAGGAAGTAAACTGCTTATCTGTCTTATCTGAACTTACAATGCTTTCTTTCAGTGAGCACAGCTTTTCACATAGGCTGCTTTTCTAAGGGTCGAGAACCACAAGTCAGGTCCATCCTGGGCCGCCAGAAGTTATGTTTTTGCCAGAGTTACTAGCTGTCTTACACAGACCCAGGATGGGAAACCATCTGCTGTTCTATTTTGGTACAAGAAATCACCTTGGTAAGACACCGCTATTTTAATGTGCTTGGCACTGCCCTTACAGTCTAATGCAGCATGTAGATTTTTAATTGAACTTTTATGAGAGGAATGTCTAGAAAGTATTGCAGAATTGAACCAAAGGCAAACTGGATCAGACACAGCTGATCGGACAGCTGCTATGACAGACAGCAGGCAAGGATCATTCCCAAAAGATCTTAGGTCAGAGGGAGAAAAGAGTTTCCCTCTGCTCTGTAAAAACAGGCAGGTAAAGACAGGCCAGTCACTTGCAGCCTGTCTGTTTGCACTGAGCACTCTCAAACATGGCTCAGGGTAGGACTTGCTAAGGCATGATAGGCCTCAAGGTCAAAAATAGGAAGACCTCACTTTGTGACCGATGGTAAGTACCAAGCTCTCCTCTGCTCTCACAGGAATTAATAAAGGAATTGGGATCCTAAGAGAGACAAACTGCACGTGATAGACCTTGGTAAGTCAGTATTCTCCAGTCATGCTACAGGATGAAATTAGACCGCTGAAGTGGTGGGGGAGGTAGCTGTGTCCAGCACGCTGAGGGCACCCTCCTTCCACATACAGACAAAATTCCTTCTGATATCCAAGAGCAGGAAGTCTCTGAAGGTCAGTTTCATAGAATCATAGAAAGGTCTGGATTGGAAGGGACCCCAAGGATCACAGAGTTCCAACCCCCCTGCCACAGGCAGGGATACCAACCTCCAGGCCTGGACCTACACAAGGTTGCCCAGGGCCCCATCCAACCTGGCCTTGAACACCTCCAGGCATGGGGCATCCACCACCTCTCTGGGCAGCCTGTTCCAGCACCTCACCACTCTCTCCGTAAAAAACTTCCCCCTAATATCTAGTTTAAACCTTCCCTCCTTGAGCTTCAATCCATTCCCCCTTGTCCTGCCATTTTCTACCCTTTTAAAAAGTTGGTTCCCCTCCTGTTTGTACGCTCCCTTCAGGTACTGGAAGGCTGCAATGAGGTCCCCCTGCAGCCTTCTCTTCTCTAGGCTGAACAAGCCCAGCTCCCTCAGCCTCTCTTCCTAGGGGAGGTGCTCCAGTTTGTCATGTAGTCTGAATTTGTGCCTAACCTGGTAAGGGAGGCCTGTGAAATACCCTTACTCCCCGGGACACCTGGCATTTTAGCCCCCCTGGCTTTGGGGGGTGCATGTAGTTTTAGCCTCTTTTGATAGACCTGCCTAGCAAGAGTTCAGTATTTGAATATTAAAGTTGGGGGGGGGGGAGATAATGAGCAGAATGCCTAAGGAATGAGGTGAGATTAGTAGGTTAAGAAAAGAGCACAGCACTGTTACAACACTTCTAGAATAATCTGTAGCACTTCACGTGTTGTATTTTCAATGGCACTGTAGAACACATTACTTTGAAATCTGGCTAAGGGCGTTCATGGCTGAGCAGAGTTTTGTCCTAAACAATTGTTTAATACTGGAAATGGAAAAGCGTCAGCAAGTTAAGCTAGCAATTGTGCACAGCAGAAATGTCAAGAGTCAAGAATTATAGTCACACTAACATCATGGAAACAGCGGCATCTGAGACAGCAAAAGATCGGCATTAATTGTGTGCACGCATTGCAAAGAGCTCTTAGTACACGGCTGTACAAGATACAAAAATGCAGATTTGTTTTGTGCACACGATAAGTACTTTAGAGGAGACTTGGAGTGACATCTATCTACTGTGCTTATCAGCTTGTGCTGTGCTTGCACTGCCGTAGTTGCCAGAAGGGATCTACTAAGGAAGCAAGTGAGAAGTGAGGTTAGAGGAGTAAGGTACAGCCGACAGTGTACTCAAGAAGGGAAACAACTGGTTGCAGAAAACATACACAATGCAAAAGGATATGAATAGGGCAGGCGATAGACTCTCAAGTGAGAAAAGAGAGGAAGATGGGATATGAAGAACTGGAGTATACAAAGCAGAAAAAATATTTAAAAGTGTCCCTCCCAGAAAAGGAGGGAGGGATGTTCTTGTATCTCAGATAATTTGAAAAGTAAAGGTTTTCACTGTTTGGAATGCGGTGGAGTTTATTTTTGTGAAATAAACACACACTAACATAAAGTGAATTACATCTCGGCACAAGGACTTATTTCTCTCATTTAAAGCTGTAAATGTTGAATATCTTTTAACTTACATTGAGGGGAATATCCATACCTTCTCAAGGCACATAGGCCAATTCAGAACTGCTCACTCTGGATAAGCAGCCAGGCTGAGTCCCGGACAACCACCCAGCCTAGGAGATTGTGCTGGAGTATCGTGCTGCCCGTGTTCCATGTCAGTGCCTCCTGCCATAGGGAATTTCTCCATTGCCACTTGGTCTTCCTCTGAATTCACTAACAGGAATTGTTAGTGAAACAATTCTAATATCCCATGCTTTTGCTAGGCCACTTTAGCTTGTGGCCACTTGTGCTCACTCAGTTCATTTCAAATAGTTACTGGTTTCGATTCACACCAATTGTGTTTAAATACAGCTGTTCCCCTATTAAGCTTCATCTTGCAGTGTTTTTCCTTTCACTGTGAGACGGAAGTAGAACAAACGTTGTCTCCTTACAATAATTACTTTTTTCAAAGAAATCATAAAAGGTAGCCAATCTTTAACTTCCCTA
The DNA here is from genome assembly GCA_000699545.1 of Podiceps cristatus. Lineage (NCBI taxonomy): Eukaryota > Metazoa > Chordata > Aves > Podicipediformes > Podicipedidae > Podiceps > Podiceps cristatus. The sequence continues at coordinate 20,462 of KL261525.1, read as the reverse complement.
CCAACTAGTTTATTGTCATTTCCCAGGTTGTCACCCTTTTACATGTCCTGTTTCTGAGGTAAAGAATGCTGGAAAAAACAGCATTTGGAATTTTTATTTATATACTCCTAATTATTCAACTCCAAATCCAACATTTAATTAACTGAAATTTAAATTACTTCAGGTTTAATTAACCGAAGAACAAAGCAGAAAGTATTTCCTTTCCTCTTGCACCTTTGACTGATTGTATATTGCCAAGCAGAAATAAATCATTATGAACAGCGAAAACAAACAGGAAAACGGTTTAGACAAACTCAGGTCTGCAGAACTACTCAAACTGAACCCCATCGTTAAATTGTTTACATCAGTAATTGTCATTACAGTCAGGCTCCTCAGTTCTAAGCAGCAAATAAAACCGATTTTGCACCATGTTAAGATGGTCTATTCCGTTCCTCATGGCTTTTCCATGTTACCTCAGGCAGCATAGGCACTATCTGAGGCTGCCTGAATTAAGACAAAATAAGATCCTTCTTAACAATGACAATTCTCTCTTGTCAACAATGAACTAGTTAAGAATCTCCATATGAAGTTAGGCAAATGATTTCAGAGCATCAAGAAGAAAGACTGCAATAAATCTTGTTCCATCACTCGAAGTCAAGAGGATCTCTGCCAACATCCAGGAGAGAGACATGGGGTAGATCCTGGAAACTGCATGGCAATATATTGAGATTATAGGCCATTTCTGCCTCTCTAGAGATAACAAATTGACTCCAAATCTGCTCTGGACATATGCACTGACAAGAGAAAAGTAGTAGTCCCTCCAGACTGCTGCTGCCACAGAGAACAAAGCAGCTGTGGTCACTGTTCTCCTTGAGCAGGCAACATCCATAGCTGCTTCACACACAGAGGTGGGCATTGCTAAGCAGTTCTGGGCATGAGCAAAGACAGATGGCAGTATAAAATCAATCAGGAGTAAAGACAAAAAGGCAACCTAGAACTGGGCAGGAACATAAGACCTCAAATGTTTGCAATCTGAAGAGATAAATGACAGCACTTTTCTCAGTTTGATCGTTAGTGTTCAATCCTGCATCTACTCTTTATGTTATTCTCCAGGATCACACTTGTAAGAACACTGTATTGAAGGAAAACGGGTTCATACATCTCTGACAGAAATCTAAGTCTCTCAGAGGGAGACCTGAGAGGAATGAAGCTGAAGCAGAAAACAAAGCAAGACATTTCCCAAGTATTTTGGAACCAGGCAAGACATGACCACACCCTATGTGAGGCAGAGAAGTCAATGTGCTGGTCTAGCCTTACACCCAGCTAGTCTGTCATTAATTGGGAAATACTTGTGTCTGATTTTACATTTCAGCATTCAAAAAGCTGCCGGATAATGAGGCCTGTGATCTATGCTGGATGGTATTGCGTATTATTTATCAGTATTGTTATTATTGTATCATCTAGAAACCCTATGGTTCTAAGCAAATTATGAACACAGGAATAGATTATCCAGTTTATGTTGGATTGCAAGGCCTTTAGTCAACGCTATCTTTAAGCAAAATATATATATATATTTAAGAAACGTTATATGTGCAACAGTTCAGCTATGTTGGCTTGCATTGATGAGTTTGGATTCACTCATTCATGAGATCAATGTTCTGAAATGAAACTGAACTGTGTGTAAACAATAGCTTAGGAAGAAAAACTTGCTTTTTGCCACAAACATTACATACTCAGCCTTTAAATGACAACTGATATTAAAAAAGATAAACAAAAACCCAGAACACTATGCACAAAGACACATTCTCCAGTTTTGGCTGCCATTTGTAACAGGCTCATGAAATGCAAACCAAAGTTTGTTCTCAGAGTTCACGGTTCAGAATGAACATACGCATTGTATAACATAATGGACTAAGGAGTCAGCTGGGTATCCGACAGACTGGGAATGTTCCTTTGTAAGAAATTATGAGTTCAGCACGAGATCAAAGGAATTTTATTGTGTTAATATCCCAGTGCATAGCTGCCAGAGTGGTCCTGTTGGATAATTGAAGCAAGGTGGCAGAAGAGAAAAGCTACAGGCCTCAGAGAGCATCCTGCTTGTAACCCTTCTGATTTAGGCTGGGCAGCACTGCGGTACACAACTCCCCAGAAAACACAGCCATCTTCTACTTGCACAGGCTGTGCTCAGTTTCCAGGAAGGCCGCTGCGAAAGTTCCTTAATCCGATTCTTTACTGAGGTAAAGCCGCTGAGACCCAAGTGGGGAGCAAAACTAGCACAATGCCCTCACAGTGCCTCTGCAGGGCAAAAGAAGTGATTTGGGAAAGCACTTTCCTGGGGAAGGGTGAGATGCTCTGCTGCTCCAAGCACCTCACTTGCAAGCTCATGCAACCCTGCACAAAACCAGTAGGGATGGCTGCGGCAACCTGCAGTGTTCCCCAGGTGGAGAGGGGCACTGCCCAGTTACTGTGTCGTCCTGTCCAGAACTCCACTCCACAAGTCTACATCCCACGCTGAGGATGTAAGGTACAGTGAGAAATCTTTCCAGGAGTAATATTCACTACTAGATTTTAAGTGTCATTTGTTAAGTTACAAATACCAATGTTTCTGACCTCTAATATTATAGGTATTACCGTTTAACATTTATACTGAAGATCACTTAGCTTATTATTAATAGTAACTAATTTGGAAACAAAGGAATGGTAGGGGGGTTTTTTTCAGGTATCTACACAATGTGGTCAATACATCTGATAAAAGTCTGCAACAATAGAAATACTGTGGTTGAAAAGACTGTTATTAACCGTTATCTCAAGGATGTGAGAGCAGACACTCTGAAAAAGCTTGTAAAATATGTTCAAGTATATGGAACATAAAAGAACAGGCAAAACTGAGATGCTTTCAGAAAACTTAAGCAAGATTGGAAAACATGTTTACAAGTATGTGTTTTGATGGTGACCTCTTTGATAGGGATTTAGTTACTAATAGGTGCTTATAATAAGAGAAACTGTGCATGGTTGAAACTTGTCATATAGATTATAAATCAGATACTTGCATATTTCTGAAAAATATTAATTTTTAACTCATTGCCTTACCAAAAGAGAATGTGAGTTGCCATTTTAAACTTTTTCAATTAGAAAACTGCTTATTCTATTAAAAAATATGAAAATTCTTCCTTTCATTAATGACTGTAGAATAAAAATGTCTTTCCAGCTTAAAGTTAGAAGTTGTGAAAATTAACTTTGAACATAATTCCCATGAAATCTTATTACCTTGTAACACAGCTAGAAACAGAAATTTTCCTTAGTTGGATCTTTTTCCAAAATCTCAGTAAGACCAAATACATTACTTTTTATTCCTGCAGTAAGAGCTCTCTTGAAAACTGAGTCGAGAGCAGGACTGGAAAAAAAAAAAAATCCCCAAACTTGACAACTTGTAGAGTAGGGGAAGCAGAAAGTTGTCCCTGCAAAAATTTCCAGGCTACATGTCAGTATCCCAATGGGTCACATATAGCATCGTTGGGAAGGTGAGAGCACAGCAGAAACCACGCGCTTCACAGGCTGTTTGTAACTTAGATCTTAGTATAAGCATTAGCCATCTCAAACAGATCTGCCAAATACAGAATAGGAAGTGGAAAGAGGTGAAAGGCCAAAAAAAATAAACCAACCCAAACCACCAAGGCAGGCAGACATAAGCTAACCGGAATAAAAGGATGTTAAGCTCTGCATTATCTTTTTGCATTTTTTTTCCCCCCTCAATCTCTTAGAAGCCTGATCTTAAATCTTCCTATTAAGCTTGTTTGATTGTAGAAAAGAACACATCAGGGTTGAAATCATTAAACAGAGTGCTCTGTCTCTACAGAGGCAGGAAAGCTAAATGAAGAAGCAAATACAGGACACACACAGCCACCCTTCAGACAACCAATGAATGTCTCCTGTCAAAGTGCAAAGCGATGGGTGCAGGAGCACATGCTGCCGGGTGTCGGCTTTCTCAAGAGTTCCCCCAGATGGATACTACCTCTTGAAGGGGTGAATAGCAAAGATAAGCTCCTAACTCAGGACAAACCTTGATAGTTCGTAGTGAGAACCTGATTTTTTTTTTATTCCCCCCCTCCTAAACTACACTTCAGAACAGTGACACTGGACCAGGGACCTAGACAGGTGAACCAGATGGGTTTAGCAGGCTAAAGCTCTTCAGGGCATCCCATTAATAAGTCAAGTTAAGCAATTTCTTCTTTAATTCCTGACACAAAATACATACTTCCCGAGATCAATACCACACATTAAACTCTTAACTTTAGGGTAACATTTCATTAACAGATGTCACTACTCTTTAAAAACTATTCTGATAGTTGGGTTTAGAAGAATTGGGGCAAGAGAAAAGTAAAGATCAGAACGCCTTGAAACTCTTTACTGCTACCAATCACCAATCCATAATTATTATTAATTGGAGTGCGTCCAAAGAAGGGCAACGAAGCTGGCAAAGGGTCTAGAGCACGAGTCCAATGAGGAGCAGCTGAAGGAACCGGGGTTGTTTAGTCTGGAGAAAAGGAGGCTGAGGGGAGACCTTCTCGCTTTCTACAACTCCCTGAAAGGAGGTTGTAGTGAGGTGGGTATGGGTCTCCTCTCCCAAGTAGCAAACAACATGACAAGAGGAAACAGCCTCAAGTTGTGCCAAGGGAGGTTTCAATTCGGTATTAGGAAACATTTCTTCACCGAAAGAGTCATCAAGCATTGGAACAAGCTGCCCAGGGAAGTGGTTGAGTCACTGTCTCCAGAGGGATTTAAACAGCGTGTGGATGTGGTGCGTAGGGACACAGTTTTGTGGTGGCCTTGGCAGTGCTGGGTTAACGGTTGGACTTGATGAGCTTAAAGGTCTTTTCCAACTAAATGATTCTATGATTATACAACAGGAATGTAGCATTCTATCAAACATAAATGGGGAAGCTAATGCAGAAAGATATTCAGCTTGTGCAAAACAATTCCATCAACAGCACATGTGGAAATAAAACTAGAATTGTAATGTTTGAACTACAATTGAGGTACTGAGTAAGTCAGTAAAACTAAGGTTCCTTCTACCCTTTCAAACAGCAATCAGGACCTTTTAAAAAAAAAACGAAACCAAAAAAAACCCTCAACCAACCAACCAAAAAAACCAACAACCACACAAAAAACCAGAAAACAACGTTCCTCTAGCTTTGCAATGTACTACCATTATGCAGCATTAGCAACCTGCTCACTCCCCTACGTTTCCGTCAAATGTCCTCATTTATTGCACAGGGACCTTCATCTACCCAAGGCACTGTTGTGAATATCATCTCAAAAATTTGGTGCATAAGTTTCAGGCACTGCAAGAGAGCATCAAGAACATCAGAATGTCTGCTGAATGCTTGCCTAATTAATGAGTTAGAATCTACTGTATCCTAAGCGCTGTTAGCTTATTAGAAGTCGTGAGGGGAGCAGGAGGGCACTAAGGACATGTAGTCTACACTTTAAAAGATCAGGTCACAAATCAATTACTTTGGATTAATTTTATCCTATTAAATAAGTCCTCTTCACAATTTCAATTTGTTTAATTTGTAGGATATTAAGAATTCTAGCACCAGAGTTAATTGCATCAAATAAAACACCAAAATATAATTTTCATGACATGCTGATTCAAAGGAGGGAAAGGAAATAAGAGTTGTGGTAAACAAAACCTGATGTATCTTGAGAGTGTGGCCAGAAATTGATAGAGATGCTGTTGAGATATTCCTGTAAAATTCCATTATCTACAATATGCAAGAGTGAGATTTTTCTACCATAAAGTATGCATCTGTTAGGCAACACTGCAGCAAAAACAGTTCCTAAAAGTACGTTACGGAATTTCATTCCAAATGAAGAACATTATTTTTTAAAAAAACAAATAAATCAAAACACCCTTTGATTTGCATTACACATCAAGAGATTTTTATGGTCCATGCTCTGAAGTTCCATTTACCCTCTTCAGTCCATTTGGCTGATCACAAGAAGTAGATTGTATTTTTAAAGGAAAACAGCTGTTCCTTTGTTAAGATAATTTCAAGTAGGTCTCTGGCAGTGTCATTAAAGAATGTTTAAAGTGATCTTGAACACTACCCATTCCCCAAAAGTGTACCCTTTAAAATAAATAATTTGTTTTCTTCGGGCACCTAATGGAAACATCGGACATGTCCACAATTATTTGTTATCGTAGCATGGAAGTACTTTAACGACCAGCTTTGGAGCATTCTCAGATACTGTAATCAATTGTTCCAAACCCACGGCACCACCCCCAGCTTGGCAAGAAAATAGTATTTCAATTTCCTTTAGTGAGAAGACTGCTAGAAGGGAATTCATTAAATGTTCTACTATTTTATTGTTCCTGAAAGTAATTCTGTAGTCTTCTGCATGTATTAAAAAGAAAAAAAAAAACAGTTGTTAGGACAAGTGAATATTTTACTGCTGTTTTATAAATATTGTTCTTAGAAACAGATCATAGAAGAGTCATAGTCTCACTTGACTCTAAATAGCTACCATTCTTTAAAGAAAAAGAAAGGCTTCTTAACACTCCTGCTTTAAGAAAATAAAAAGGACTAAGAGAATACATAAATACATCCATTACAGAGAAAATATTTTGACATCAAGTCAGGAATGCTTGAATATTCTTCCTAGAATGGATCATGTTAATCTAGCCATCAATGAAATACAGATTTCCATTTCTACACAACTCTTTCAGCTCAGTTTTGTGCAAATGGAGTCATCGTGAATGTTGTACGTGGATGAAAGACCAAAAGGTCCACAAAAAGGTGGACCAAAGAGGAGGTTTCACTAAGTAAATAACTCACAGAAAAGCTGTCTCCTCTTGTTTTCGCACTGACGGGAGAGTATGTTACAGAAAATAGTCTACGTATTTTAGTACTTCATAAATCATCACTTGACATGAAAAAAGTTTGATGAAAGAATCACTAAGCAATACAACAAAATATGGCTTCACCAAAAAAACAAAAAAGGTATTTGTTGCACCCATGCTGACTAAGAGAGCAAACATTGGGAGCTATCGCTAGCCCGTTGGCCAACCAAGATGAGTTTAGTAGAAAACGAACTATGAAACTGATCAGCACCGAGTTCAGGCAAGTATTAGTTCAGTTAACATCACTGTTCGCTGCAGAAGAATGAACAAAGCAAAGTTCTATGTGAAATACAAAAGAGCTGAAGTCTGGAAGTTCATGCTTCTCAGTATGTGACTTTGATTTTTTTGCTGGACTTTTTAAAAAGCATCCACCCACAGTATTATCAACATAACGCAGAGCTTGCTGGCAGCTAAAAAGGTTCATTTTGGCTTTTGTAAAATGTACACACCACTGAAGAACAGATGCGCTCTGACTTTTATCTTCCTAAAGAAAATAGAAGGTACAAACCAAGATGGTTTGCATCTATTAATGCACTGATTTTACTACATTCCTTACCAATTTTAAGCCAGAAGAGATAAGAATATATCATACTACATTATAACCCAGTTTAAAAGCATCCAATTAATAAGTTTTCTTTGTTACACATGTTGGATGAAAACATTCTTAACACTCTTACTTAGAATGGTTCATGTTAAAATTCTTGGGGTGAGGCAAGGGTTCCCACTCTACCATTACTGCTGCAGTAAAAAAATAAAAATAGCTAGCAACATTCAAGACTGAATGAATTCTTGAATTTAGTTAGCAGTTCAGTTGATTCTTGAGATTCCTGCTAGAGGGGAAAAAAAATCCCTTTATTATCCAACCATGGAAATTTTACAAAAATCTAATATAGTTATTCAAGTTGAGAAGGAAATGGTGTCCCTGTGACACAGATCTTGTGCCTCACTGTGTTCCTGTGCGGAGGTGCAACGTACAAAGCTACGATAATTGTTATCCAGTTCCCTCAAAACCAGGAGCCTGTAGTACATCAAAAGGTCTGAAAAGTAGAGATTAGAAAGTAGATCAAAAGACTAGACATCAACAACTTAAAGGATGCAGTTACTACATAGCATGAAACAGTTCTGTAAGTACATCAGAGGAAATTTCAATGCAAGTGAGTAAGGCAGCTCATGTATGTTGGAGAACACCTTGGCAATAAAAGGGAAATATTCAGTAACCCAGGCCAGCAAGTAGAAATGAGAGTACACAGTAAAAACACAGGCAGAACCATTCCAGCCACTGCAGCATCAATATCAAACTTTCCACATTCCCTCTGGAGCAGAAACTTGTGCGTTATCCTCTGTGACAAAATGTCCATTATAATGGACCCCCAGTGAGAGGATCTGGTCTGTGACAGATTCGAAAGAACTATGTGTACTTAGTCGTGCAAAACCTGTTTAAATATTGTGACAGGTTTCTGACAACTCCTGAGAGCTGGAGACTAGAGGGAGACCGAACCAGTGAGATTAACCATTTGTACAGTCTGATTATTTCTACAGCAATAACATAGATTGCGCAGTATCGCAACTTTTTTGTTATATGGCGTCTCAGTAAGGAGCTTGCAAAATTTCATCAGTGGCCCGTGCAGTTCTGAGTCTACTGCAATGTAAGCTGTTATCGGCTGCCAGCCACCAGCATCACTGCCTGTGCTGTCTTTTTCAGCACAATCACCTCTCCTTTTGATGATACTGGCTACCAGAGATTTCACAGACTGTTCTTCAAAGACTGAAGAGATACCTGTAGATTGGGATTGTCCCAGGAAGAATTTTATCACTGCCTATCAGTCTTGCATAGTGTTGGGCAAAGGGACGCGTTTCTGGGAGGGCGTGTGCCTAAGGAACAAGCCTAGGCTTCTCTGAGAAATATAAATAGGCACAGGGTGTATTGTACCAGTGCATTGCACACTAGTTTAGTTCTGTATGCACAGAACACACCCGCAGCATGATCCCTGTTACGTGTCCTCAAAGAAGTGCACCCAAAGGAATTGAGAGTCAGGTTTAAAATGCACGACACCAGTCTTCTATAACTTTTCTCTAATGCTTAATAAAATGTCAGTGGTGTTGGCCTAAAAGCTGGTATAGAAGCATTGCCAAAATAAACATTTGGGTTTTTTAAAAACAAACAAACAACAAAATAAACCCCAAAACGCAACAACAACAACAAACCACTATCAACTTTTTTTTCTCCTCCTTTTTTTTTTTTTTTTTTTTTCTTTTAAACTCTCAGTATTATATTTTGGTCACATTTACTAAGCATGTCTGTTCCACTTCTATTCTGCGCTATTCTTAGGCTGTGATCGTTACTGCAATATCTTCGTGTCTCTTAGAAACTGAAACAGGCCTGCTAGATCTCAGAAATTCCTCATCTGGCATTTCAAGCAAGGCAGCTGACTGAAAGCTTCACTAGCCACTAAACCTACAAGCTACAAGAAAGTGCTTTTCTTAGCCAAGTCTTTATAAAGCTTTTCTTATACTTCCTGCACTCATCCTTTATGACAGCACACTTTTATCTGCTCATTGTTACTTGCCAGATTCAGTCTTTGCCAGATGCAGTCTTTGAAGGGCTACAGCTTTTGTCTGTGCCTTTTTTGCTCTGTAGTTAGTTATTAAAACTTATTTTCAGTTAGCCTTAATATGGTTATTTCAAGGACATTCTACAGAGTAGTGTAAGTCTACTGAACAGTTACAGACATCTGATCAGGATACTGAAAATGGGACCAGCGCCAGGAGAGGTGCATTCTGCACCGAATTTGGTAAGAGATGGCAGCAAGTCTCATTTCTGTTGTATTTCTTTCAACTATTTGGATTTTCAATTACTCCATCCCTTTTTCTTATTCGACACAACTGCTAAGATACTTTCCATGTTCCATTTTTACCTCATCCGAGAACATTCAACTTGTCCTCACTAAATATGTGAGCCAAATACCATGTGTTCTATGAGGGGTATCCAGACTGACAGCTAGCAGCTCATTCACTATCTATTCAATTTTCTTAACACACTCATGAGCCAATAAAATTCAAAGGTATCCTTGGTTCTCCCCCTATACTTACAAGATATTTCTGTAAGTTTAAGACCTTTTAAGAGGCACAGTAAAAACTAATTTATAAGCTTATACATATTTAAAGATACAACATTCTCTATTAAAAAAAAGTCTTTATTATCTTCATCCTGCAGCATCTTCCAGTGGTTTGTAATAGTTTTCTAATATATTTATCAGCCAATTCCTACTTGTTATCATGACTGAGTATCAGCGATATGCACTGAACACACTTGATTCCACTTTCCAGTGCAGGTCTTCTCTGTCATGAGTATCAAGCCTTCTAGTGTTTCTTTTAACCTCTTTGGTGTCATTGTAAAATCTGTACAATTTAGAAGCTGCTCATGCTTTAGTAAGTACAAGCTACAGAAAAATCAGTTGACACAACTTTGAAGTTGTTATTTTGTCTCCGTGAATAGCAGTTGTATCACATTACCCAACACAGAAAAAATCATCACTTGATAAACCAAATTACCAAAACCAAAATACTAACAGGTCATTGGCAAGAAACTAGCTGGATCATATAGCAAATCTTATAGGAAATTATAGTTATATTTTTACGTGCTTCTTAACAGTGTATTTTCTGTTTTCTTAGGCAGAAGAATCATGAAAAATCCCATGTATCTTTCAACATCAGCAGCACTATCACATCATCTAGAACCACAGAAGAAACACTGTTCCTCAGTATGAAACAATGCATTTAGTATTATTCTGATAAACGCAGAGAGAAAGCAGCACACGAGAAATTTCCATGACTAAAATAAAATTGCCAGTTGCCTTTCACTGACAGAGAACATGAAGCTGGGAAGGGAAATTAAGTTAATAGTGATGCTAACATGAAAGGAGAAATGTTCTTTATATATCAGAAACTTACCAGTACTGTTCGCCCTTGGGAAATAAAGAAATGGCCGGATATGACAATGGTAAGGATAAGATGGCCTGATTCTTCATTTGATTCAAATACCTTTAAAAAGATAGACAGACCAAAAATCTAGCCCTGTAAGCACTGAATCTACATTTTCCATTTTTTTTTTTTGTACAAAGTAAAAGGCTTCAAAGGTCAGTGCTAGAAGTCAGGTATACAATAATCTTAGTAATGAAACTTGCCCTCCACTCCTACAGACAGGAGACACGTTTAATAATTTTTCACTAATTGTAACTCCATATGGAGATTTAACTACTTTAAACAGCCATCTGGCCTCTTCCAACTTGATTTCGTTTTTAATGCCACAGATCACTGCTGAAAGTAGGAATAAAAAAGAAGTGGGCCAGTAATGACTGTATTATTGATGTGTTTACATCAATAATTCATGAAGCAAAATCTCTCCTGATTCCTGCATTAGCTCAGGACTTGCAAAGATACCTGCAAAGGCCTCACTTATTACTGCTTGCTACACAGCGGCGTCCTAGACCCCACCGGAGCCAGTTACAGCATAACCAAGCAGCCAGGCCCCCCGCGCCGTCAGTCACCTTCCAAGAGGAGGTGCTTTGCCCTTCATCGTCGCCCTCCGTCGGGGGTAGGAAGCGGCCGTAGCGCTTCAAGGGCCACGTCGTGGCGCTGGCGAGAAGGGAGGTGTCGCTGGCGCTGCCCGGCGCAGAGACCTGCCCCGGCTCGGAGCTGCGCCCTTCGCCGGCCACCGCCATCCCTGCGCTGAGGGGACCGCGGTGACCTACAGGGAGAAGCACCGCGCCAGCGGGTAGCAAAGGGGATTGAGCGGGAAGCAGCAGCCAATAGGAAGGAAGAGAGCGCGCGTGGGGGGAATTCTTCACCAATCAGCGGGCGGCAGAAAAACGAGAGCCAATGAGGTAGCGGGCCCGGGCTCTCGCTGCTCCTTCTCTCGCGATCGGTGTCACGAGTCGCGGTGCTGTCGCTCTGCTCACCTCAGCGGTGTTCCGTGCCCTGCCCTCCCCGTCCCGCCTGTTCTCGATGGTGCCAGTTCTCCGAGGGCAGCGCGGCTGCTGCCTCCCCCTTCTCCCAGACAGTTTCCGGGTGTACCGGTGTGGCGGAACCACCTGGCGGGGCCGAGGGCGAGAGAAGGGCGGACCCTGGGGCCCGCGCGGGCGCCGC
>KL261523.1:332-22172 GCA_000699545.1 Podiceps cristatus | reverse complement strand
CCCCCCCAGTTTACTAATAGAAAGGAGAGTTCTGCCATCTGCTTAATTTCGTATCATTTTTCGGTCTGACTATTTGGCCCTCTGGAGAGTCCCAGCAGAGTTGCTTATACTTAAACTGAGGATTTTCTTGATACTCAGTAGGACAACATTCTTAAAATCACAATTGCCGTGAACAGGAATTGCTTTGGTTACCTTGCTCCAGAACTACCTGTGTTAATGTGTCAATCAGCTTCCTCCACCTCCATCCTTACGATGTGTTATTAATCTCTTCATATCACTGAAGAGGATTTTAGATCTTTTTGGACACAGCATTACTCCACCGTTTTTACAGACACTGTTCAGTGAACACACTACAGGAGTTTATTCCTTAATTGGTTATGCCAGAAATATTGGAAGGTACAAAACACAGCCACTCATTTATGTTAACAATCCAGCAGGTCAGCTAACACAGTCTAAATATTGTGGTCTGTTTTCTCAAAGCCATCTCCAAAGCCGCCTTGCCTTTGGTACCTAGAAGAACTGTGTATTATCTATTTTGAAAGTTACTTACTCGGTGGGAGCCAAGGGATCAAATTCCATTATCTCGTAGTAATGAGGTGACTGTGACTTGTTCTTTGACGCAGCTGAAGAATAAAGGCAGGCAGATAAATCCAGATTGAAATGTAAATGAAAAACATGCTTACGGGGCATTACATTTTTATGTCTTCCTGAATGTAGCCAACTATCTCCTATGTACCTCGTTGCTTTAAAGGCTAAAATGGACAGACATGTCTAAGAGAAGCCATAAGCAGGATGAGATTTTGTTAATGTTTGTTGCTGTTCCCAGTCTTTAACAGCCATTATGTAAACCCCCTAAGTTCTAACAAGAAAAATAAATCTCCATGAGAGTAAGGTGCTCTGCAGTCATTGTTACCTGCTGGTGATGGTCCATTTAATGATGAAGTATGTCCAGTCTGCAGATTTACTGGATTCAGAGGCACTGGGCTTAATGGAGTCGCCAACTAAGGACATCAAGCAGAACAGCGCATAAACAGAGTGTTCTATGAGAACTGGTTTGACTTACATAACTGCTGACTTCTCTTCAGACTCTCAGATTACAGCAGGTAAATTCAAAGATCAACAGTTATCAATCTAAAAGTCTCCATTCTCCACAAAAAGTTCAAAACATCTTTTTACTGTTATCTATAACACATTTGTATAATTTACTTCTGTGTAATTTGTCACATTACACAGACTAAAAGACTTCAGTGTTCACAATAAAGATACCTGCTTTAGGAAATACGCTAGAGTAACATAATGGCAGCAGCAGATCTCATCTCGCTTTACACAGCAACAGATGAAGCACAAATAATACAGCAACTGCCTTCTGCAAACTCCCCTGAGATTGTGCAGGACCCAAGAAAATCTGCTTTCATATCTGTGGTATCCAAAGAGGAAAGCTGGCCTGGTCACCAAATACAGAGTGTTCCCTGATGTATGGAGAAGGGCCACAGAATAGATCTTTGTATCCCATTTGGACAGCAGTCGGGGTACATCCAAACAGTTCTCATTTGACAGATGCCAGCAAAGAACGATTATTCTGAACATGAGTGTTACTCACATTGCTATATGAATGTCCAGCTGGGTTGCTTACACTATTGCTTTGTGCTTCAGTTGCAAATCTAGGAGAAAGTAATACATTGAAAGTAACTGAGAAACTATCAAACTGTAAATTCTGATTGTTACTTTATTTTTTTTTGCTGGTCTGTCTTTACCTTACGTCACAACTGAGAGCAGCGTGGGCAGATGGGCCAGTGTCCCATTCACGTAAAAAGTAGGGAACTACAAGGACACCTCTCCTATCTTAAACCCTTACTGACCTGTACAATTCATGTGTTTCTCTCTTTCACTGCAGCACTGGCAACACTCGGGCAGAAAGTCATGTATCTGAAGTATGTTTACATAGATTTATGTCTATGAACAGTGCTGCAGGAGTAACGGATCTTTAAGCATGTTAAGTGATGCCTAGCACATGGGTAGTTTTCACTTGTTTTACTGAACTAATGTGTAAAAGTAGTAAATCTGTGTTCACAGAGGTTTCTATAAACTCATTAGATGAATTACAGAGTACTAATATGTCTGAAAATCAGTTATCTGTTACCACTTCTTGATAAGAGATTACTCACGGGAATTGCTGAGCTTTTGCAGTAGTTGCTAAATCTAGCTGTGGATAAATTGATGGATGATGCCTGGTTTTATCTTCAGGGTGTGCAGATATGCAATCTGAAATTCAAAGCGATAATTAATGATCATTTAAACATTATTAAACAAGCATTAATTACTTGTACTATGAACATTGAAAGGGTAAAGTTTTGTTTGGAAAGGTGTATGAAGAATCTGCAACTAATTGCTGTTTATCACATAAAAGGCAAAAATCTTAACTCTGAAAAGGTTCTAAATGCAATATATTTATCTCCTTAAAATGTCAGAACATCATCAATAGTGGTAAAGACCACTTAAAACTCCTTTCACTGTTTCTAAAAGATTAAAATGGAATTATAGGCATTTATTCCTGGGGGACATTCACACCTTCAGTATACGGACTGCCCTAGAGTGAATAAAGGAGGGGCTTCTGCAAACAGTAATTCAGGGTACCAAAGTTTAGAGCTCTACTCGCTCCTCTACAAAAGAAGTCTAAAGTTAAAGGAGATGAGTACTCTTCTCAGAGTGAACCATTTCTAACACCAAGTGCTTCCTGAAAAAACCTGAGGAAATCAAGTGGGTATGAGAAATGCGTATCTGAGTTTGTTTCTACTAAGCCTACAGAACAGTCAACTACCACAATGTTTTACAGGCTTCATTCTAAGACAGAGCATGTTCTAATGGGGAAAAAAAGATTATTGCTCCCACTGTAAAGAAGTCACAGGGAACCTTACACTATCTTAATTTTTTTTTCCCCTCCTATGTACAAATACCAGTTTTCCTTTTAAGGAGATTTAAGGAACAGCCATTGTTTTCTTTCTTACACGGAACTTCTTGATTCCCCCACTAAGCTGCTGTTGGTTTGCTTTAGGAAACCAGTCTGCAAGGGAAACGCGCTTTCGTCACTTACTCAGGCCTGGAGGAGAGACTGCAGACTCAGTTTGTACCACTGTTGACCCAGGAGATGGAGAATCTAAGGAGAGGTCAAGTAGATCGCTTGAGGGAGCAGATGGCTGTTTCCTGTACAGCTTAACATTTGGAAAGGAATGAAGTTGTTTGGGGGTTTTGGTGTTGGTTTTTTTTTTTTGTTTTGTTTTGTTTTTTTTTTGTTTTGTTTTTTTAAGAAGGAACTTGTATAGTTTTAAACAAATTGCTATTTTCACAGAATAAAACCTTTTAAAGTCATAGTATTAAAAATTAGCAAGTATGAGAGAAGACCAGGATTGGGTGGTGGATTTTTGTGTGCATGTTTGTTTGTTTGTGTTGTTTTTGTTTGTTTGTTTGTTTCTGTTTTTTTTTTTTTTTGGGGGGGGGGGAGTGGGGGTGTATGTGGTGGTGGTGTTCTTTTTTCTTCCCCTCTCCCCACTTGTGAAACAAATGAAACAAAAAATGCTTTCCAGAAAAGATTAGTTTCAGCAAGGTTGCTAATTCAAAAAATTAAGGAAGACAATTCTGAAGTAGGAAATAGAATGGACTCAATTCTAAAAAGCAATCATGAGCTTGTTTAGAGATACAGGTTTGATATTGATCTTCTGATTGATCTTGTACAATTATTTTCATGCTACTTATCTCCTATTACATATGTAGGAGACCGATTTTTTTCTGTCCTGCTTTGGATAGGAAAAGTTCAAAATCACAACGTTTCCTAGGACACAGAAAGGGGTTCCCTTTGTTTTTCACGTGAATGCGTTAGAATTAAAAATGTAGCCAACCAAAGATTTTAATAAAACCACATGTCTGAATCATACGGGTTTGGTCACACCAAGTTAAAAAACAACCAAAACAAACAAACAAACAAACAAACAAACAACAACAAAAAAACACCAAAGATGATGCATTTTAAAATTGGAGACTCCTGAATATATAAAAATGCACAGACTGCACCATTTGAACTATTAACTAGTCCAACAGTACATCCACCTACATAACCGGAATGTAGCAATAGCAGCTTCTCAACGGAAACAAGATCGTCTTCTATCTTTTTTTTTAATAATTGTCAGCTGTATTTCAGCATTCACAACACAGTCATTTTCCTATTGAGACCAGGCTGACTACACAATTATGGCTTAGAAGTTGAAACATGCAAAACTACTTTAGGCAATATAATTAACCACCATAATTATCAATCAATAAAGGACAGTCATTAAAGATTTGCTACAAGCCATTATTCACAATTCAGAAAAAGCTTTGACTCAAAAAAACCCATTGGTAATAGTGAAGTCTGATAGTGTAACAGTAGTTCAGTCTATAAATGCTTAACAGAACAAATGAAAAGAAACATTATGGTTCCTCATTCTGTAAAGGGCAGATAAAAGTGCTTAGCTGCAGACGTAATAAACCAGCATTTGAACAGAGCTCCGTCTCTCTCATTTTTCCTGACCAAGCTTCCATCTTAGATTTGTCATTATTTGCTACTTTAGTTACATGAATTTGCATGAATTTCCACAAGTAAGACTTTATAAAAATCGATTAAGATTAGTATCAGCCCGCTGTGGCCTATACCTCTCAAGGAGAGAATAAAATTCTGTATATATCAGATGTGTATTTTTCACAATGAACAGAAAGAAGAACGGTTACCATCCTGCAGTTCACGAGTTCATCTCTAATTACTCACCTCTGTGCGTTCACGTTGTATTCTCTGATTCTCCAAAAAACGAACTCTGTTTCGAGAGAACCTGTCAAAAGTTGCAGAGTTAAATGTTCATTCTGATATTTATGGGACATTGCTCACAATTATAATCAAAGTTTGATTATCAAAAGACCCCAGAGGCACCAAACAAGCACTACAGGTGCTTTTCTCCAGGGCACTTGTCTCTGCACTAGCCATTTGACTATCGGCTTCACCAGGGCTGGGGCCCTCCGATCACCTATACTAACACCAGTCAGTTTGTTCTTGGCCTCACTTTTGGAGACAGCCATCCGTTTCTTCCAAAACAAAACCAAGGCACAGCTGACAGTTTGCCCCTGCTGATGCCAGACAGGTAACTATGAACAGTGCTGTGCCAAATCGGGCTCCTTCTGACCAGAACATTCTTCCAACTGAGTCCCAGGAAGCCGCCTGTCCTCAGAGGTCCCCACATTCCCTCACGCCCATTCCACAACACAGCCCTCTCATTAGGTCAGGCATTTGACATAATTAAATAATTTAAAAAATGGAAACAGCAAAATTCCTCTGCATAAATATTTATATACTGGAAGTCATAACGGTGCTATACTGGGTCCAGAGGACATTCAGCATCCATATGGTCAATCTGCTCCGGAAGCAAGAGCCCTGCGTGGCAGGGCATGAGACTGTCCAACTGCATTTGCTGTTCAGGGCTGCCATATTGGTGAGGCCCACAACAACAGTTCACATGCGGGGAGGAAGAGAAGACAAAGACCTTTCCAAGTGCAGAATGTAAAATATTTATCTGAAATACGGGAAGAACCGAGAAGTTGCTAAAGCCACTAGAGGGAGTCAACGTTACAGACATGAGGCCAGTCTATTGCACAATGGTGGTTGCTCCTGATTTAATTTGGACTCTGCATTAATATTCAGAAACAAGAGAATGCAGCGTGACTTGTCTTCAAACAATACACATATAGGAAACAGATGCAGCTAGTTAAAAGCAGTTTGTCCTTTACACATCTCATTATTCAGAGGGAGTTCCAAAGAATCTTCTGCAGCAAACATTAACCAAATACATTTTAATACTTATCAACTCTAAAGTAACAATGCACGTACACCCAGGAAGACTCATTACATATAAACCATAACATTAGAGCATGAAAATGCAGTAGTTTGCTGTCCAGTTTCACAATGGCAAATTAACCGCTCCTTCAATAACTAGGGGAGTCTTTCATAAAGGATTTGTTGAATTATACCCACAAGCTACTGTTCATAGTCCAAGAGCTGCTTTGCCTTGCCTGTATTCACCAGTCATAACAAAAATGTAAGCCCACATCTGACTTCAGTGGATTTACAGAAGCTGAACAGAATTCTGGTTTTGATTCACTAAAATGAAAAACTTCCTAAAGCATGAAGTGAGCACACAATTCTTTCAAGGCAGTTACTGTAAAATATGCCAACACTGCTGTAGACATAACATTTAAGGATAAATGAAAACTGAATGTTGTCAAGATTAGGCCCAAAGTTTGTGCCATGACACTTAGAAAAATTAGTGATATTTTCAGTGCAGCATCCAGAAGAGGTTTAAAGAGAAAAGATGACTGAACAGTAAATCTGCTAAATTTAATCATGAGCCATTACACTTGATGCATAATGATTTCTAGAACATCCCTTAGCCGTGGAGATATAAACTACTTAACATGGAAGGCTACTTCCTATTAAACCAGAACACTCTCCATGAGTATACTCACTGTGATATTTTGGGGTATAATACTGGAATTTTGAGTTTAAAGTTAAATTCACTTTTGCTAGCATCTAGTCATGCCACCAATGACCTAACAGACAAATACACAGAATGCCAACACCAGCACTGTGGTGCTTCCATGTGTGAAAGAAAGAAACATTTTCTGCTGTAAGACAAGTAGAACAGCATGTTTCAATCCAGTTGAGAAAAAACAAGCAACTCTCTTAAGCATGCAATGAGGCAGAATGTTATTCCATAGCCAATTTCTGCAGTAAACCTGTCAAAGTTGTTCAGAAAGGAGAACAAGTATTCTTTCCTGGAAGCATATACGCTTAACAGAGGTAAGGACCAATCACCAGTACCAAAGGGTTTGTAGGAGACTGATGACAAATTCACTGTGCACTACCACAAAGGAGTATCAAATTCCAAAATGATTTTTGTTTGCGTGCCTCTGTCTGATTTCTTGTTGTGCTGGTTTTGGCTGGGATAGAGTTAATTTTCCTCGCAGTAGCTGGCGTGGGGCGATGCTGTGGATCTGTGCTGAAAGCAGTGTTGGTAACACAGGGATGGTTTCGTCACTGCTGAGCGGGGCTTACGCAGAGTCAAGGCCTTTTCTGCTCCTCACCCCACCCCACCCGCGAGGAGCTGGGGGGACACAGCCAGGACAGCTGACCCCAACTGATCCCATCCCATATGACGTCATGCTCAGCATGTAAAGCCGGGGGAGGAAGGAGGGGACGTTCAGAGCGATGGCATTTGTCTTCCCGAGTAACTGTTACATGTGATGGAGCCCTGCTCTCCTGGAGACGGCTGAGCACCTGCCTGCCCATGGGAAGGAGGGAATGGATTCCTTGTTTTGCTTTGCTTGCGTGAGTGGCTTTCGCTTTACCTATTAAACTGTCATAATCTCAACCCATGAGTTTTCTCACTTTTACCCTTCCGATCCTCTCCCCCGTCCCACCCGGGGGAGTAAGCGAGTGGCTGCGTGGTGCTTAGTTGCTGGTTGCGTTTAAACAGATGACACCTATCTATGCTGTTAACTTGTTTTACTGCATTCTAATGGTTTTCTAACTACCTTTATGAACCATTTCTGAAGTGTTTAGGAGAAGGCAAATACATAATTTCCTGGTTTTGAAATCATGTTTCTTTTCTGGATTTAAGGATAAAATCTGTCTCCTTATAGGAGATCAACGTTAGATGCGGGGACCATCTGTGTCCATGAAGTGTGCTCACGCGGTTAGGATACCAAACATGTACTTACCTTTCATGTCCCAGGAGGACATTATTCAGATCTTCATTTACTTGTATTAACTCAACTATCACATCTTCATTCTCCACTGTCACCAACAATTCCATGATCCTCTCTTGCATCATCCGACAGGTCTTATACAGTTTCTGCCCAAGGCAGGGGAAGGGGGAAAAAAAAAAAACCTAAGTAACTGTGGTCTCTCAATTTGTCAGTTCTGGAGAAGAATGGTAAGACACTTGGAACACCACAGACTCATGGGTAACATTCCTTAATTTACACAAATTGCACTCATACCAAACATTGCAAAAGTGTAATTTTCATGTCTTTGATCTCTGCAAGGCAGGTTGACATCTCCTATCATCACAGCCAGCACTCCTACCCAACGCCTGCCTCTTGACCGACCTTCATTTCTAAAGGTGTATCTGTCTCTAAAGTATAAATTGCAAAATAACGAAGACCTCTCTGGGTGACGCAGAGCAAATTGAAGCTGATTAAACTCAGCAGGATTCTTCACATGGATGTAATAAATGTGATCCTGTTCAACGTCTGCTTGAAGAAAAGACAATAGTAGTCTAAAGGGCAGAAGTGCTCTGTGACACAAGTCTAGCTCTAGCTATTCCTCTAGAGTGGGGAAGTCTGGATGCACTTAATCTGTGTACTTTTTGAGAAAGTAACAAGCCTAACAGAATCAGCTGATAGGAGAATTATGAGAGTTTATGAGCAGAATTTTTCATTATTGCCAGTTGAAATGGAAGATGGCTTATTTATATTCCTCTCCACTGCAGATTTTGCATGTTCAAAGAAGCAAAATCTTTAGCAACAGGAACTTCAACTCAGCCAACATTCTCCCCTCCCCCTCAGGGCATTTGCAAATGCTGGCTGGCTCTGCTTAAGGAGAGAAAAGAAGGAAAAAAAAAGCAGGGGGAAAATTACTCTATTTACACAGTGCTCGTCAGTAACTGTTCTGATATTATTTTCAAAATAATCTGACTTCTTCCTCAAAAACATATACTTCACATAAATAAATTATTTTATTTATGTAAAAAGAAATTTTGCACCCCTTTGCCAAACTGCATAAGGATTAGAGAGAGTACTGTATCTTCACAGCCCAGGATAAAACACACAAAAGTGTATTCAGTTTAGTGTCTGTAATTAAATTGAAAACCTCTCCAACTCCACACTTCACTACCTGATCCGCATTTAAAAAAAGGTGTTATTTCTTATGTCTCCATTATACAGGCAGACTAGCTCCTTTGTAAAGATCAATATTCAATAGAGAAGGAAAGTGAGACACTCATTTCAAGCATGGATTTGCTAGGCTCTTCTCCTACCCAACACGATGCACGCACTCTTATGTTTTGAAAACTGGAGTTTTACAATGATGGACTACCAGCTGTAGAACAATCACCAGTGAGTCCAATTAATTTGTGCTAATTCTTACCAGCTGATGATCTGGACCCAAGTTCCTGCATGTACATCAAGTACGGCAAATCACTATCCAGTAGAAAAGTTTCTGACTCTTGGCTGACACTGAGCTTTAGCTATTCTTTAACTACTGTTACTGGTCAGCACAATACTTCAAGTGAGATCTGCTATCTTAAGCCTGTCCAAAACAGGGTGGGGAAAGGGAGAAGCCTAGCCACTAATGAAGCTACAGGACTGAAAATGCGTTGCACTGATAAAGTTTACCCTGATGCAGTTGTTATTGAGAGACTCCTGGTAATCTGAAGGACTGAAATAAATGTCTCCCAACTCTTTCAAAGCCTAAACAAGCAGGTCTATTAATGAAGAACTTTGTTCTCTGACAATAAAAGCCTAATCCAAGCAATCCAGGTAGAGCCACAAACAAAAGAAAACACTGAACACTGCTGAAGCAACAGGCTAGCCATGCTCAATGCTTTATACCACTCAGTGCACAGGAGAAAACAGATAGAACAACAGTGGAATTAACATAGAAGGAATAATGAGTTTTTAGTCCCTTTCCCACAAATGGGAACTCCACACCCTGTCCTCCAACTATTGCCAAGAATTTTATTACTGGGAACGTCAATAAGAATCCACTGATTTACTGTGGGCAACCTGATCTGTGCACCCACATGAAGAAGGGCCATAGTAGGAGACAGGAAATGAAAGGCGTACCTTTCCTGTTTTGCAACCAGAAACACTTACCTTGTTGTGGACTGGACAGAGGTGGCCAACAAGATTAAACCAGTGTATTCTCCTGCCTGGGCTATCTTTCACTGGTTGGTTAAATCACCAAGGCCAGTTTGCACCCTGGCAGCCTCCCTGGTAGCAGGAGCACTACAAAAGCCAAGTATTGTGCATAGAACACCCATAGCTGCTTAGGTGGCGTCCACTGCAGGAACGACCTATACTCAATCCTTCAGTGCAGGCAAAGCAAGTCCTCTGCAATCTATTGCAACAGCTGTTTGCCCATATTTAAAGTCTACTCTGCTCAGACCTGTGCTTCACAGGCCCTTCCTCCTTGGATGTGCAGCTCCACAAAACTCTGCAAAAAAAAGTGTGTTGGAGATGCAAGGAATTTCCAGGGAAGCAAAAACCACTGAGAGATTGCGTCTATCTCCTGTCTGGTCCCCTGGACCAGCAGCTCTGCCTGTCATTAAAGATGAGAGACAGTGGCAAACTCCTGCTCTCTCTCCGTATCTCACCTCCAGTTGTACACCAATCCATAAATGGACACAGATGAACAGCATGACCTTGAAGGCAAACCAACAGCACCCAGTAAGGGTTCCTTGCAAAGGAAAAGTTCTCCACTAGGCAAAAGCAGCACACCGAAGGCATGCAAAAATTAGCTCAGTTCTCCAACACATTTGATGCTGACAAATTACCAAAAATTGCTTCCTCCTCATAGAAGTTCGGAGGCAAGTTTAGAAACAGAAGGATGTGATAAAAGCTTTTTAAATTCTTGCATAGTATGAAACAGAAAAATGTCCATTGACATAGGTCACTACTGAAACGCTAAAGTAATACTACATTTTTAATTTCTAAACCAGAAAATATAGCATGAGCAAGCAGAAGAAATAACATCACAGACAAAAGAATGTCTGCATGTTCACTATCAAATCTAAACTAGACTATTGCAATACGCTTCCTTCAGGCTATGCTTTAAGAGCATGTGGATTCATCTATAACACAGCAAGCTCCCAATCTTTGAGGTCACGCACATAAAAACAATGCTTCATGTTCTTCACTGGCCTTCAGTCTACCTTTAAGGTACTAGTAATAATAAAGAGAGCACTGAAAACTCCAGGACAGATATGAAAGAGAGAGAGAGAGAGACTGTGTCATCATCTATTTTCCCCACAAGGCAACTGCGTTGAACTGGAATGTTCTCGGGGCTGTTTGACAGAACATGCTTAACAGAGAATGCTCCATTATGAAATTCCTTTGCTCTTGGAATTCCCTAGAGCTTAACTTTGCATTGCAAGCTGTATTATCCTTTCCTGACTATCAAGATGTCAGGGAAAGGTGAAGGAGACAAGAGAAAGCTGAGCAAAGCCAGAGGTAGAAACCTGTTGTTGGATTCCATTTGGCAGTCTGAATCCAGACATTAAAAGAAAGTATACAACATATTTTAAAATCAAGTTTGACCAAACCAAACCAATAGCCCCTACCAATGAATTATCACATACCTGTAGAAGATTCATATCATCTGGATTTTCAGAGCCAGGAACATTTTCTTTTAATATTGATGACATGACTCTCACATTCATTTTTGCCATATCCAGCTCACTGTACAGTTTTCCAATCTGTTGAATTCAACATGACGGAGTATCGCGTAGGTGAACAGAGTGAGCAGAATAATTCTTACCTTCAATATGTACTTTTTTCCCCATTAGGTATAATATGGGCCTAATTAGCACTATTTTACTCTGGTGACATGCCATGAAAACAAATGGAATTAGCTCAGCTTTTATATGTGCAATCAAACTAAGATCCAAGTCTGACAGTACTACTCATTTTCCTTATAGTTAATCCCTCTCGCTAACGCTACTGTTACTCTTTTTTGTTACCTACAGGCCAAGTAGGAACGGAAGTGAAGTGTCCTTTCCTTTCTGCTTTTTAGAATGTCTTCACACAAGTCCTGTGCAAGAGTAAGTTTGGCTTTCTCACTTATCTTTGAAGTAACTTTTATCAATTTGCATAACAACATCATAAGAGATCATTAGATATTCTCATGCTTGATTAAATGATTCCACTTTCTGGTTGGGGTACAGCCTGGCATTTATTGAACTCACTTCTGCCTACTTTGCTTTGGCACAGCACCATACAAAACATCTGCAGGAAAACGAACCTAAACCCATGAATACAGAATCACCCCATTTGAACTGATGGTCCCTTCTATGCACCCAAGTTGTCGCAATCACGCATTACCAGTACATTTCAAGTTGACCCACCCCCCTCGAAACCTGTAGTACCGCACCTGCTCAGGAGTCAACAATAATGTTGGGCCTGTGGGAAGAGGCAGTAAAGAACGTTTTGCAGGATTAGCAGAGGATGGTGATGACTTTGTGGAAGGCTGAGATGAAGTCTGCGGAAAGACAAAGAGCAGAGCTTGGGTTTAACAGAAGAACTGAAGCAGACATCCAGATGAGAGCGCTACAAAACATCTCTGTCAGACTAGACAACTGGGCATTACCTTCCTCGTAATCAATGATCCCAGGGAATTTGTTGAGCAAGGTCTATTTACAACAATAAATCTAATGGCTATTTTATAATGAAATGAGGCTTGGAATTTAGTTATCTTTTAAATGGGTTTGCAAGCAAATTCCATCAGAGGACAAAGTGGGAATGGTTAAGAACTGGCCATTTCCTGGAGTTCTTAAGCCATCTAACAGCCAAGAGTCCTTCCCAAAGTGCCACTGCAATTTTAGAATGAAGGACAGTTTAGAATGCAATCACACTTGGAAGCAGTGGAAAGGCTGGGGAGGGGTTAAATCTGGGTCTCTACAGAAGGCGAACTACAAAGGCCTTTGGGATCAGAGAGCTAGAACACTTTGTCAGCAGAATGCTTCACCTGCATTTGAACTGTCTGCTACAAAAACAAAAAAATCCAAATCCATCATGCACAAGACAAGACCTTCACTTCCTAGAGACTGAGATAAAAACTGTGTTCAGGTCTGTTGTTGCTGAGATCAACAGAAGGTTTCCCACTGATTTTAACTGGTAAATATTATGTAGTAGACAGAATAGCCTCTAATGTACTTGGTGAGGGAAAAAAAAAAATATACTGTCTATTGAGAGCATTCTCCACACAGCTCATTCAAACAACCTTTAAATACATAAACTTTTGTGCACTCCACTAATAAATCATCAAATAAAAGCCAGGATAAATCTGAATCATTCCTGTCTGCACTGATTATAGACATTTACTCTGTAACTGCAAGGTTCCACCCAGTGGTGGATGGCTTTCACACTTCCCAAAACTCTTGTGAAAACTCTTCTAATAGAAAAAAAAAAAAAAATGCTGGAAAGAACGGCCTTAAAACATGTACTGCATTTTCAGCTGATATCCAGTGCTCAAGACATACTTATAGTAATGTTCTGGATGCTACACAATGTTATCTATGACATACACTTAAATAATATTTATTGTGTACAGGCTGTGCAAATAGCTGGAGAGATATACAGACAATAATCTTTTCTTATAGATTTCTACCTCTCTTGGTTCAAATTTAAAAGATAAATAATGCTCGTAGTCTGAATAGGACATGTTTTTCTGAAAATCTTACTTATTTTAGTTGAGGCTTTCAGAAATTGACAAGTTTGGAGAACTCAGCTCTCAGTTCATTTTGAGGTAAACAGCATGCTCAAATCCTTTACAGACTTTTAAAGTCTCAAGAGAGAGATGCTTCCTTTTTGAGAACATATCCACTAGTCTGGGGGTTGAAATAAAATAAATAAGCTATTATATAGGCCAGGTTTCTTTGTTGTTATCTTGGCTGTTATAACTGAAACTGATTCCTGCTCATGTGCTTAAGAAGGTTGGTCATATTCTGCCCTGGAGCATTTAAAATTGAGAGAAACAGAGAGAGAGAACAAACACACCTGCTTTGTCTACAGAGCTTATACAATAAATACATCCTGTTTCTGATTTGCAATAGTTAATGAAGTATCCTTGTGCATCCCCACCTTAGGTCCCCCTCTGCTGGCGTCAGAAAATGGAAACTCGACTCCTTTCTTCAGCAATTCTATATAAACTTCTTTTACTTCACTCACATCCACCATTCCTTGGAAGCCTCGGGCCCAAGTCTAGTTTTGAAATAACAGTAACAATAAACAGTCACAGAAACGGACAGTGAGTGGGTCAGGCAAGCGCTTCTAAAACACACGGACCTAAAGGCAGGTCATTCCCTCCCTCCACTCCAGCTAACTCCATTCAAAGCAGCAGGAACCAGAAAGCTCCAGTTACCTCTCATCCTGCTTTGCTAAGGGCAACCACAGAGGGAGCACCTACACAGACTGGGAGGGGAACGTAAAAGGTGGAGGCTGACAGTTCTTTCCCTTCCCTTCCAGTCTGTGGTACTTCTGCACAAAGCAGGAGCAGTGAGAATTAAGTCTGCTTTAGGAAGAGGTTCCCACGAGTACGTTACAGTACAGAAATGGGCTGCATCATGAAATGCTTACCATACAGCACAAACACACGCCGTTTACTCTAGACTTACCATGATAAAGGACAAGATTTTCTCCTGCATGTCAATCGGCAGATTGTATCTTGGATTCAGGAGTTTCACCAGCTTGTCTTTACAGAAATCTTTCTTCACAACTAAAGACTGGAATCTTGGGCCACAGTTCTCCATACACATGTCAAGCAGCTGCACACACAAAAAGCTTCTGTTAAACAGATACTAGGAAAAAAAAAAATAAATCCAACTTAACTACTTGTTTCCTTTTGTTTAATTTGTTCCAAGGTGTTATGGGAAGAGTACGAATGGGTATGAACAGATTATTGCCAGCTATCTCACTAGAATGCCTGATGAGGTTCATGCAGGGAAACAGTAGCTCACTGTGTGCACTGTTACACCTACGCAATACATAATGAGATGCGTTAGCCAGAGTTATCTATTTTTAACAGAGAAGCATGGTCACCCTTGTTTCCATGTCATAGCAGTTGCTGAACATACAGTACCTTAACAGCATGAAATCTGTTCATAGCTTAAAAAATGACTTTGTACAGATTCAGTAACAGAGTTAATTCACTGCCTAGCACATAGACAACCTGGTCTGACAGATTCTGAAGAGAAGAAAATAAGATTACTAAATGCCTCTCTTCTAATCTGTCCTGTAAGTGAGAGACTAATAAAAAAAAATAGAAAAGAACAAATTCAGCAACTCTGAGTACAATTTCTCCACGCTTTTCAAAGGTCACATTGATTTGAAACAGAATAGCCAAGTTGTTCCAATTGTCAGACTCATCTTCAGCAAAGAAGTCTACTTCCAAAACTCTGCTTGGAATGCTCAGAGTAGGATCCCTGCAAGCAACGTGTCTGCCCTATCAAATATAGCAGTATGTGATAACAACATAATACTTCTCCCTTGTACACCTGGAGGTGGCTGGTTACAATTCCCATTTTACAGAGGAGATATCAAAAGTTGTCACTACGTCCCAGTCACCTGAAATCAGGCCAATACAAGTCTTGATAGGAAACTTTGGTCAGTCAGATCAGGTGGAGAATCGAGAACAGAAATAATCTTGCCTGGCTCAAACCTGGAGATTGACCGCAGGACTACGATGCCTCATGTAGAAAAGAGCAGTCACTCTTGTGCTTTTTGCTCTTCAAACTGTATCTTTACTTTCCCTCTCAATTTAAGAGAGAAGACGGAAAGGTAAAAGCAAAGGGTAGAAATTAACAAAATTTGCAAAACTTCATGGCTTTGGAGACAAAACTTCCCCTGAATCGTGCAACAGACAGGATATATTCTCAAAAGGATGCACAGATTTTAAGGGACACTATTATAGTCTTGATAAAAGTAGGTTAAATACACTTTCCTATTCAGAGCAGACTGTATTTGACTAAGTTGAAATCATTTTAGTAACTCATTTTCTAGCCTCAGGACTTGGGGATTTTTCTCCCCGTGTGATCAGGAACTTAGGGCAGAAGAGGTTTAAGACCAGAAGAAAATATACTGCTGAAATGAAAACAGAGTAGAACAAAGAGACAGTGGCAGACTGCCGTGCAAAAAACTAACTAAGAGATAATTACAAAAAAAATCTT
Organism: Podiceps cristatus; assembly: GCA_000699545.1. Taxonomy (NCBI): domain Eukaryota; kingdom Metazoa; phylum Chordata; class Aves; order Podicipediformes; family Podicipedidae; genus Podiceps; species Podiceps cristatus. The sequence continues at coordinate 6,153 of KL261523.1, read as the reverse complement.
GGCTCGAATCATTATTTTTCATTTGAAAGAGTACATGAAACATATGCTAATAAGCCAAGTCATTTGCCTGTGCAGTACTTCAAAGATGGTCTGTGTAAAACATTTGCAACCCAGTGCATGGGAAATTTGGTACGCTACTCCCTAGTATTAATTCCCTACTTACGGGAATGAGTATTTACCCTCTAAATGAAAGTACTGAACTAATGGGCTAGATCCTCCACTCAATTATGCCAGCACAGCCCACTCATTTAGAGCAAAACTAAGCTGGTATAAGAAAAAGAAGAATTTGACTCAATTATTTTTAACTGGACCATTCATGAACAAGTCACTTTCATGCTAGTAACACCTTTCATTAGAATTTCAATATGGTTATTTATCATTGCAAATAGAACTTCACCTTCCCAAGCAGTTCCATTGGAATGAAGAGATCCAAAGTGGCCAAGTCAACCACTGTTCCACATAGCACAATGGAATCTCAATAGAAACATGTTTTAATAACAGAATGGGCAAATTAAATTCAACCAAACCACTAAACTTCCTCTAAATGAGAGGCAGGCCCCGAGAACTGTTGGAATTGACAGAGCTGCTATGTTCCAGGCTAGCTGACACCAGCCATCCAGCTGAGAAGAGGTCTGCACTGAGTGAAAGAGAGGGCAAACTGCACAATCAAAGCCCTCTGGTTCACATGACAACAAAAAACTTTAAAATATGTTCCAACAATGTAATGAAGAAATGAAACATTAATTCCATCTGAAATTTCTGCCCACTGCTTTGTATGCAAGAGGGCGTGTGTGAACACAAGTACAGAGATGGACACATTCCATAAACTACTTCCCCATGTGCTGTTCAGTTCCTAAGACCTTACAGGCATTACAACTGGGGCACTGCAGTAAATGCTTTATGAAACCAAGGGAGATCTACAGACACAACTGAACATGTGTCTCAGCGCTCACTACATAAAGAGAGTTTACGTATCCAAAGTCTATTAGTAATAACGAGTCAAATAACACATACACACCATGTTGGATTCTTGCCTAAAAGTTCTAACCCTCTTCACTCTGATTGCAAAATCACCACTGCCAAGCCTGATCTCTTGGCTTTATCAAAGCCTGTGCATGGAGCAACTTCACGGCCTGACACGCATACACCTCGATCCACGTGACTCCACTGGATCAGAGCACATGAAGTCAAGCCACAGCCAACACATTATACAGCTGGCACTCACCCTTCCTTCTCCAAGTAAATAAGTAATCATTTATGAGCCAGAAGGAGGAAGACACTGTTGAGATTTAACATGTCTTGGTAACAGAATCAGGGCTATCATGTGTAGTTGTGCTACTTCAGGTGAAGACTTCCACATTTCACTGCATGTGTTCTCTGGGAATAAGGTCCTCAAGCAGTTTCATTAGAAAGATTAATTCCAGAATTTCAAGGTTAAGTAAATAAAAGTGGATCAAAGTACATTTCAAAAGAAAAGCGACTTGTAGATCTATTGCCTTCTTAGCTGCATCTAATGTAGGTAGGAGAGACAATTTGATATAGAGTCTCAGAAGCTGGAGGACCACATTTACTGTGGGAAATACAGGCAATAACTTAGAGTTAATCAAAAAAGAGCCCTTATTTTTGTAGAAATTTGGGAGAAAAATAATTTTTAACAAAGAAGAGCTACATGGGGGGGTGTGGAGGGGTGTGTTTTAAGAATTAAAAATGATTTCTGTTTTTCCATTTGCAATGATTTACTGTTCCAATCTAAGCATTTCAAAAAGGGAAATAGGAACAACTTAATTAAGGCAATCAAAAACAAAACCAGATGATATAGCACATAGAAAGACTGATTTGGGAATAAAAGGAGTTAAAAGTCATACATGGCCAGCAGCGAGGTCAAAGGGAAGGTTTTTACACATGCTAAACTGATGGCAGTACTGGTAGAAAACCAGAAACAGAAAAGGAGCTAGGGCATAGGTAGAGTCAAGGATCAAGATTTTGCATAAGAACAAAAGAAAAGAGAGTTAGAGGAAAGGCTGGCACTTTAAGAAAAAAAAATCCAAACACAGAACTCGGGAAGAAGAAACCTGCAGTCAGAAAACAGACGGTGGGCCAAAAGGATGCGACTGCCTGGCAGGCACGGTTAGGTGCGTACATGTGAGTGGGTGAGAACAGACATGGAGAAAGGAGCCTGGAACGGAGAAGAGACCGTGAGAAAGTGCTGAACTATGAGCACATCTGAAACCTGGTACACACTCCATCTGCAAGCAAATACAATGAGCTTCCAGGTCAATGTGATAAAGTTCTTCCTTGGATACACCTGAAACGAGCCCCTTCTCCCACTTTTGTGCTCTCAGGAGTTAAGCTATAACGTCACCTTGGGTATATCAGCAGAGTCAATATCCAAAGAACGGCTCCTAAATCTAAGCACGGGGTTATCATAATTCCAGCTGACTGTGTCAGATATTCAGAAAAGAACTAAGGTGCACAAAGACTGTAGGAGAAAGAAAGCAGATCTGATAGAGGGACTGCAATTACAGCGGAAACAAAGTGTTTCTGTTATGCAAACACATAGAACACGCAAAAAGGTGACTCATGAGACAGTGGAGGAGGAAGCCAGGAAAGAAGTGCGGAAATGGAATGAGCTGAAGGTATACATCGGTATGTTTAACACATTTATCTGCATCTGTAACTTGTCAGGAGACACTCGGGCAATTGCTAAGCAACCTACAATTCGACACTATCACCTATCTTCCTTAATCGCTTCTCAGCACATACTGATATAGATAATGATTTTGCACAACAAATACCAAACCTGTGACTAATAGAACTCAGTGTAAGGCAAACAGGCCTCTGCAACCTCAGAAAAGGAAATGGTGAAGAAAATACTTCTAGACAAATAACGAACAATAAATCGCCAATAGCTTAAAATACAAATGGTATGATTCTTCTCACAGTTGCACTATCGTTAGTCAAGACTAATTCAGGTGGGGAACTCTAGACTTATGACAGTGTTAGGAACTTCCTGCTACTGCCTACGTTATCAGTGTAGTAGAAAATATAGAACTATGTTAACATACGCCAGTAAAGCTTAAATTGACTGAAATCACAACACTTCCCCAGACTCTGGGATAGTTCAGAAACACTGTCAGGTTCTGGAGGAGAGGTTATCTCAAATGAGGATATTCCCAGCCACTCCAACATTTAGTCGTACCATCTGAATCTTACATGGCTTACCCTGTGTCTTGCTCCCTTGCTTAACTGACCATTGTTAACCCTTCATTCAGGTTTCTCATTTATACACGGTAACACTTACCTTTACAAAACAGGTATCGCACCTTCCACCATGCCACATACCATGCTTAGTTGAATTAAGATCAGTACCACAAGGTGAGTAATGAAAGGGTCAAATGTAGCTTTTATGTAATATCTCAACATCTGCCTCTTTCACAAACAGGTGGGGCCCTCACAGAGGGACAGTCACTGGAGTAAATAAAAACTATACTACTTTTACATAGTACGGGTTAAAAAACAAAACAAAACAAAAAACTCCCCACAATAATAAATATAAGAATTTGCGTCATCCAGGATTCTATGGAACGCCCGTAGATCATCTGATCTGCACTGTGGTAGTGGTGCACACACAAACAACAACGAAAACATCCTGGAGAGTTGTGTCAGTGATAATTTGCATGCCACCTTATCGTTTAAAGTGTTTTCCTTCTTAGTGTCTAATTAATATAAATATAGCTGTACTTACAGACAGGGTAAGCCTGATCTCCTTATGGTTACAGTTTTTTGAAAGCTTTTTCTTTAGTGCTTTAACTGCATCTTTAGGCCTGTGACAAGAAATTAAGTAGAAAAAGTTACCAGTGAAGTTAGACTGTTTTTCTAGTTCATAACTTCGTCCAAGAGCCAAAAATACCGGCCTGAGATATGGGACCAAATTCATCCCTGTATTTACACCCACATAAAACTAGAGCAATTGCCCCATTGATTTCAGCAAAATCACTTCAGCACTGAACTAGAGTAACAAAGCCGTGAATCAGGTTTGTTACTGCAGACTGTGCATTACTCTAGAGACTTGTGCAGAGAAATAAAGTTATTCTCCGCTGCAGCGTCTCCTCCAAAATTACATTATTTCACTGTTGTACAATAGATCTACTTATCTAGCTTTTATTGCTATGAAAAGGAACAACAACTGCCAGCTGGTACCTATTTTTCATGTATGATGCAATTAAAAAAAAAAAAAAAAGTCTCCTGGGAGTGCTGTCAGGAGTAGGGGTGTCTTGGCTAACTTCCAATCTTATAATTGCAGGATGCTTTTAACTCATCTGAGTAATTACCATGTACGGATGGACAACCCATTCCACCCCAGAGATAGTAGCGCTTCTAGCCCAATCATTTTGATTTCTATATATACACCCCTTATCTTTTAACTATCTATGTAAGAGGAAAAGGGTGGAAGACGGTATCAAGCTTATCACATGTGGGAAACAGCTTTGCCTGATTAATATGGGCTATCTATAACATACAATTATTAGGGCCAACTCAATGCTCATGATCAACAAAAACAAGATGCCCTTAAGTCTCTTTAGGATCTCTAGAATCTAAAATGGAACAACAGGCATAAATACAGTATTTCAATAAGAAAAAAAGAAATCTTTCTTGAAAATATTTCAAAGCCAATGAAATTAAACGGGTATTTACCATTACTGCATTTTTCAGTTTGAAATGTTGTTGCACTTAATCAGAAAAAAAAAAATACAAGATTTCTCTATTTTTCTTAATCCTGTGTTATACTCAGTCATACCAGTAGAGCATCAAGTGACGGATAACAGCACGGGAGTGGAGAGGAAAACTCTCCCTTGCAGAAAGCTGTATTACTACTATTCCACTGCTGCTTCTTGTTTCTCTCACTGAAGCATCTGGAAATGCTCTGGTCAGGAACTGAATGTTGCATTAAAATAACCGTTTGCCTAATTAGATACAGCAGTTCTGCTGTTCCTAGTATCCTGTTACAGACCGTGAGCAGTAGTAGGTGCCTAGGAGGAAGTCACAAGGCATTCCTTTGTAAGCGTAAGCTGTGCACAAGAGGAAACAGTTTATTATAAAAAAAACCCAAAACACTCTGTTGCATAGAAGCTCCACATAAAAACTGAGGCTGAGGGTCAAAGCGTGCTGTTGCTTCTAGCAATGACCAGAAGGGAGGTATTACTGACCTTGAATGTTCCAAGAGCCATGGGTGAGAGTGTGGGACCCAAAAAAATGAAAGGAAAATCTGATATAAAAGATACTTGGGTAGAAAACTAAGGCATACCTCATTCTCCTAGAGAAAGCTCTCCAATTGGTGCTAAAACATGCCACTGCTAGCGAGTTCTTGCAATGCAATGCTGAAGCGGATCTTACACGAGAACAAATTTCCTTCTCCCTCTTTTACAGGTGGGGACAAGGAAGCAGAAAGCAGCAAGCGGCTGAGTAAACCAGAATGTGGCGGTTCGGTGCAGGAGGCCACCTCTGTCCGGGAGCCCCAGGTACATGCCTTGGTAGGGCAGATCCCACCAAACAGAAACCCAGCCACTGCTTCGCTCCTGCTGCGATCTAGGTCGGCTGAGAAATTGCATAGTGGGGAACTCTGATTAAGTTAAAAGCACAGAGTTTTAAATAGTGTTGTAGGCAACCAAATACCAAAGGTCGTTTTCCAGGCTGGGTTTTGCAGAGTACAAGGGCACCTGTTTTGCCTGACGAGCAGTACAGGTTATATGAAATACGTCAGACTCAGGTGAGAAACTTCTGTTACCACCTTTCTCTAGCGCTTGCCTATGGGGAAGACGCT
>KL261520.1:5347-18750 GCA_000699545.1 Podiceps cristatus | reverse complement strand
TAATAATAATTTAATAACAAGAAAAATGAGAACAGATTTTTTGGGTGTTATTACTTCAGAGATAAAACCTGCAAAATTTGGTTTAAAATCTGAGATATTACAATCTGGGATCTTTACTTCAGTGTTCCACAATGTCAGAAGCGCTCTTCCTTCATGCTCTTGTTATTTCATGATGCATTACTTTTTGGTTTTGGGTGGAGGATTGGCTTAGATGAATATGGTGGAGAATGAAATGTAGCCTAACCAGGATCTTCAACCCATAGGATTAAGAGGAAGCATATGAGATCACTGAGCTGGAAGCAGTTGCTCATTGCACCATTTTTTTTGTTTCATTTTTTTGGCAAAGGAATTTTTTAAAAGAGCATCTCATTTACTGACCAGAATGACCTGACAGGTAGTATGTTCAGATAGTCTCTTCTGGAAGAAACAGGAAAGTACATTTGTTTTCGTTATCTTATGATAACTTTTGGGAGGATATCTCAGAGGAATGTTTGGTCTAACTTATGAGACACTAGTTTTTTGAACTCTCTTGAACTGGACTAAAATAAAACAAATGTAGGCAATTTCTCTTTAAGCTTGTTCCAAGAATTTAGCATTCTAATGGCTAGCTTCTGGCATTAAGCAAGACATATAAACATTTGAATCAAAGAATCCTTTAGGTTGGAAAGGACCTTTAAGATCATCAAGTCCCACTGTAAACCTAACTCTGCCAAATCCACTACTAAACCATGTCTCTAAACACCTCATCTACACATCTTTTAAATACCTCCAGGGATGGTGACTCCACCACTTCCCTGGGCAGCCTGTTCCAGGGCCTGACAACCCTTTTTCTGAATAATTTTTTTCTAACATCCAACCTAGATCTCCCCTGGTGCAACTTGATGCCATTTCCTCTCATCCTATCAGTTGTTACATGGAAAAAGAGACCGACACCCACCTCACTACAACCTCCTTTCAGGTAACTGTAGAGATCAATAAGGTCTGCTGTTTTCTTCACTTGTTACAGATGAAAGTATATATGTAGAATTTTTAGTATATTCATGCACAAAGGCTTGAGGAAAGTGTACGCCCAAATGGTCATCAAGAGAAAACACTCAAAACGCTGGAAACCAAGCTGTAGAAGCAGAAAAAGAGGCAGTGGTGGCCAGTTGGAGGATGTAAGGAGATCACAAAAGCTGAGTAGGTGAGAAAGACAAACACAACCAGCAAGTTGTCCATTCCTTAAAGGTAACACAAGCAATGTAATTCTTACAGTACGTTACTCTGGACAGGGGTAAAATGCCCTCAAGAGAGACGATGAATATTTTTGAACTAGCAGAAGAAAAGATGATTTGGCTGCTATCTTTGAAATGAAGGAAAAGAAAGCACAAGAAGAAACTAAGAATATGGCATGGATGTGGCCACCCTTACTGTTAGCTCCGTTGGTTTTTATTTTACTTTATTTTTCCAGTCTTGTGGGGGAAAAGCAACCAGATTTGACTAACATCTGGATATCCAGAGGAATAAACAGTAAGAATTTCTTGAAATAGTATTTTTCACACAAAAAGAGATTACTGGGATCTTACAGTCCAGCAAACATAACTTCATGATTTTGTAAACCAAGGTAATTAGAAGAGAGGAAATATTAAAAGAGAGGAAATAACGATGTGCTTGTTAAGCTAAACAGTAAGCAGCAGGAAACTATACAGAATAAGTATTGCTGGAATTTTTTTTTTTTTTTTTTTTTTTTTGCTATAGTGTAAATATAGTCATGTTCAATAATAGTTTATGAACACAGTGAGTTGACCAGGGGAATGTGGCATGAATATTGTGATCTATTTATGATCTGTTTTCAATTTTAAAAATAAAAAAGCATTACGTGATCCAAAGACTGTATCATGGACCAAACAGTTGACAAGTAGCAGTCAAAAGGTAAAAATCCAGAATTAAGTGACTGCTAGCAATTATGTCTGCTAGAAACTGCATTCTGATCAGCTAAGAGGGGAAAGAAAATAATGGCTGTATAGACTGTTAATTGCAGAAAAGTTGTGCACCAGGTGTGTAGATCCAAAGTTTCCAGACAAAGTGCTTCCAGTAATGACAGGGGAATATTAATGAACAAGAACGGAAAAGTCCTAAGTTAAAGTATCACGCACAATTTAACCATCCATATCTAGAAATATTTATTCAGAGTGGAACAGAACATTATGTGGCCCAGACCAGGATCATGGACCTTCCTGGATAACATAGGCATCCTGGGAGTGGGATACCTATATTAGCATGACAGCAGAGCAAAGCTAATCAGTCCTGCTTCTTAACCCTGCAATTGGTTTGAGCACAGGGTGGTTTGTCTGGCAAAGTCAAGTGGTGTCTGGGACAGGAAACGGTCACTCTACAAATACACCCTCTGCTTAAATAGCCAGGAAAAAGAATAACTGTGTTAGATAGCTGACAGTGCTGGCATGGGAAGAAATGCATTTACTAACTTTTCAAAACTCACTCTGGAGACTGGGAGGGCAGTGCTAGAATTAGAGAGTTTTGAATCCTGAAACAGTTTCCAGCCACCATCACTCAAGCAAGAATCACAACTAACTTTTGCAGAAGACATTCTCATGATGAAAAGACAGCAGGCTTCATTCTGTCCTCTAAAGCTGTACCAATATTTCCTCAAAAATGTTTGAGTAAAGTCTTTATAGAAATAACATTGTCATTTCATTTCATTTGCTTCTATTCCTACTCCTAATATCTCAATCTCAATCCCTGACTGTTTTCATTAAGTTTTCTTTATAATCTCTTTTAGGAAGATGTTGCTTTGTACAAGAAGTTGTTTATTGGGGTCAGATTGTCCACAGGAAAAGGAAGGAGAAGACAAGACTTCCATTTAGTATCACAGGACAGGTCATTGAATACCTCAATGTAATACTCAGTAATGTGATTTTGAGAACAAATAGGACTGTGGCACAGAGAGATCTAGAGAATGAAACTACAATTAAAGAGGAAATTCAGAGATTTGGAGACCAAATTTCAGCTATACCATTTGCAGCTAATCTTTGGCATAAATTCAGATTAAGTCAAATGATGCCATTCCTTTCAAAATAAGATTATTTATTTTAGAGTTTCTCTCCAAACTATAGTTAGAAACTGTTGTTTTCCTGTTGATGTTATCATTTACCTAGTGTGCGTGCAGAAATATTGCCCTGTTTGACTTCAGAAAATTTGGTCAGTATAATAAAGCTATGACACTTGTCTAAACAAAGCAACTGTCAGCTCATATCACAAGCTCCTTCGAAATAAAGAGCTGCAGTACTCCAAATTTGTTTTTCTTTAATGAACCCAAGCCTTTCCACTGTCATTATTCATTCCTTCTAAAAACACTGGAAAATGCAATACATTATTCAACTGTGACCTAGCATGTCCTAAGGTGCATATTTTATTGATGTAAATAAATGAGATTCTAGGCTATCCAAATGCTGATGTTTTGATTTCATAGAAATACTGTTTACTTTAGAAGTTGTCATTAGTGCAATGATTATTTTCCCTGGAGGGTCTGATGATAATCTGGAAGACCACTGCTAGCAGCCTGCTTAGTATCAGCAGATTCACAGGGTGGTTAAACTATTGGATTCTGGATTACAAGGAGGAAATAGTTAAAATATTTGCTGTTTTCTGTGTTATACTCCAGTATATATTTTTTTTTTTCCATTGAAAGAAAGAGATTCAAAAGTGCATTAGTTTCATGCTTGCGTAAATGCAAAACTCAATTGATAAAATTACAGTGCTAAACTCCAGTATTACTGGGTATGAAATTAAAATGAATCAGACACTGGGAATTTGCTATTATCAAAATCCGAAAGCAAATAAAAATGTACATTTTACAGTGCTCAGAGCTAGAAGAAATGTTGTAGATGCTTTCCTGTGCTTTCGATGAAAGCCGTCCCTCTAGTTTTCTTCCTGGATATCAATCCTGGAAACCAATACACATGTAAATTCTATTTCTGCCTTTAGGTGGTAGCCAGTTTTATTTTATCAACAGGAATTCATTTTAAAAAGGTCACTGACTTAATGAAATAATTTTCAATGTTTATGCTCATACCTTCCTTTGAAAAATAGATTTACCTTAACTAGGTATTCATCAGTACAAATTAACTGGAAAAATTAAATGCCATATTACATGAGAAAACGAAATGAAAAATGTGCTGTTACGGCTCTGGGGGAAAAAAAAAAAAGGTAATGTGCTGAATCAATCAGAAGGGAAAACCAAAAACATTTATGATTTGGACATCCAAGAAGCCTAGGTGAATCCTAGTGACTGATCCGCCCTGTGGTTGTTGGAAACTAAGCAGGTAGGGTAGATTTTGAAAAAAGTTCCATTCCTCATTAAAATACATACATCATATATATTTTAAAGCTAATAATGCTGGCATATTTGAGGTTTGTTTTGGTTTGGTTTTAAAAAATGAAGTTCATAATTTTTCCCTTCATGAGCACATCACTTTTGCCCGTCTCCACTGAGCCTTCTTCCATTGTAGGAGTTTATTGGTCAGTCACACAAGAGGGAAGCAGTTTCTATACATTTGTAATATAGAAAGAAATCTTTCCTAGATTACAGGCTTAAAAATTTACAGATTACATACCTTTACAAAAAATAGTGTTGGAAATTGCCAATAAAAGTGATAACACTTTGAAACTTCTCACTTCTAGAGCAGAAGCTTCTTTGCCTCTTTGAAAACTATTTCACTAGTACGATTAAAGTACTAAGAATTAGTTACCACAGTAACAGAACAAGACAACAGATCCTTCTGCTGACTTTTAGTAAAATGTGAAATCACTGCTATTGCCCAGCAGTTGCTGAGATATAAAATATCTAATTTTTAGATGATACAAAATACTTTCAACAAATTTAGTACTCTAAAGTTTATGGTACAAGATAGATATGTAGTTCAAGTGAGGGAAATGGATGGAAAATATGTACAGATTAAAAGTATGTTATTTATTTAATTAAACCATCATCACATAAAAATCCAGAACAAATAAACTTCATTTGTACTCAAGTTGAGAAAGCAATTCCTATGCACGCAGAGTCTGATCACAGCAGTAAGTAGGGAAGTAACAAAGTATGAGACGTGGCATTCTGTGGCATTCAAATTGCACAAATATGTTAAATCTCCTTAGATGATTTTAATTATTTTGACCTTAGGTCAAGAAAGAGGAACTAGATAATTGGTCCTGTGCTCATTTGCAGCTTGATTAGCCTACTGACTAAAGCTGTATAGGTTGGGATTGCTAACTGCTACAATGGTTACTATTAACAGAAGCTAAGCATGATGAAGTAAACACATCTCTTGCCCTTTTGTTACTGCTCACCCTAGACAATTGAGCATAATCTGACCTCTGGAGATAATTAGGCAAGAAGATATAAGTGTATCATATAGTTGAAGTCATTATCTCTTTTCCATATTGTTTTTACACCTGACTTCAGAATAATTACTATCAATTCACCATGGTATGGAAGTAGAGTCAAGTCTAAATTGTTTTGGGTGTAGAAAAAATGATCTTTGTGCAGGAGACGGAGCACTGCTAACTTTGACTTGTTTTCTTTTGCCAGAAATATTGCCATGTTTGTCATCCCACTTTGCACGGTTAAATTTCTGTTTTCACTTGGTCATACAGCTAGCAATGTAGAACAAACATATTGACATTAAGTCTCACTTTTGGCTTTGACACTACCAGCTCAAATAGTGTTTGTTTTTTAACTCATGCTGTCTATAGCAATTGGTTTAGGAATGTCTAAAAGGTAATTGAAACATATTAAGATTGGATGCCAAGGCTGCTAAAGGACTCTGTTAAAGTTATGGTTGATTAATCAGTCTGTTCCAACAACAGGCTTAAAAGTTTTCTTCTTATATTGTAAACAACATAAATTGATATAACATATTTGATCCTTCCTTATAAATTGCTGAAAGTATTTTGTATTTCTAACTAAATTGCAACTTTGATATAGAGATATGGATACAATGCATTTCTGACTCCAGGATGAAATTTAAGCCATTTCCAGATCACGAGAGACCAAAGTTTATGGTTAAAGACTAGAAAAAGGTTTATTGTAATGGTGAAATAAAACCATATTTTCTTAGACATAGCTAACTATCCAGTGTGAAAAAAACCCTAAATTATTATTCTGCAGAAATATTTTTTTTTTTTTTTTTTTTTTTTTTTTTTCTGTTTAGCTAGTTCTGTGTCCGTTCATAACCTGTAAAATATATATTCTAATCCTGGAAAGATGTCTACATGTGCTTGGCTTTATGCACCTGCATGACTAACATCACTGGGACTCATGTTTAGAGTAAAATATATGCAAAAATAAGTGCAAAATATATGCACTACAGTTTGGTTAAAGATGTGAGAAAATATCACTCTCCCGTCTGCAATGAAATGGGTGATTATTTTGAATAACAAGTTGATGAAAAATTGAATACTTAGGTGAAGATTGATTGGATTATTTAATTTTCCAAAAATTCAAATTAAAAAAAAAAAAAAAAAAAGTATAAATTCAGCTAACCCCTGATTTAGGAGGAAGTAGAACTAAATGATGCTTATTTCTAACTTCCTGAGTCTAACATAGACATATATATCTCACACAGATACATTACACACATACAAATAATAAAAAAGACAATCACATGTATCTTTTTTTAATGTAACTTGCCCTCTTGCTGGCTTTCATATAAGATGTTTGGTTCTCACCTTGTGAGTATTTATGCATTGGTAAAGCAGGGTTGTAGAATATCACCTAAGTGGCTCTAAGGAATTTTGCCAGGCTTCAGCTGCTAGTCCAGGACAGCAGAAGTTCCCTAGAGGTTTTACGTCGTATGTCACAGTCTGATGCAGATGTTCCAGATATTCGGGTGTCTCAGATGGCACTAACAGCCTTTGTTTAGGCCCCTGAAATCCCACCTGACAATTCTCAACAGATGAAATCTTAGCTGCTGTGTATGAGTTCAGGATTCACACTGAATAACTAAATATCTGTAACTGATTACAGTCTTTAAGCTACCTTAAATGGGAAGAAAGGTGTCTGATTCTTACCAAAGGCAGAAAAAAAACCTTATAAAAATGGGAAACAGGACAGCAGATGAGATTTTGGACCAGGTGATAGGAAACAAGAAAATACTCTGGGGCAGGAGCCAACAATTAATCTACTGTTTTTTAATATTGTTAGATACGGAATTCAACACAAATGTACATCTTTCTCCTCAAAATTTTATAACTAGGAATGAATTAGCAAGATCTATGTCAGGGAGGACAAAAAACTTGGCAGAGCAAGAGACTAAGATCAAAACTGAAGATCTTTCAATTTATTTATTCTGTTTTCCAAAAACATATTTTTACTTTTGAGGTTGGTTTTGTGTTTTGTTTTGTCCTGTTTTTATTTTATTTTCTGAGAAGATTTACCCTATATTGCTCCATTCCATTATTTTCCATGTCTATTGAGATAACAGTTCATATTTTATATAATAAATATGGTCTGTAAGAGTTATTTCACATAGGACATTAGTATTTACTGAGTCTCTCAACAGTGTGTTTTGTACAAAGTTCCTGCCCAGAGGAGTCCAGAGTCTAGCTGGGCTCAGACAAAACAATTTGGAGATCAAAGAACAAGACCTAATTGCAGCAGAAGCCTGGGGCTCTGGAAGAATTTGCCTGCATCAATAATGCAAGTGTCTGGGGGCTGATTTGAAGACAAGACAGGAAAAGGTTTATGAAGAGGTAGATGTAGTTTATTCAACAAGTTGTTTTTTGTTTGTTTTTTTTTTTTTAAAAAAAAAAAAGGGGGGAAAAAGGCAGGTGTCTGTGCCAGCCCTACTGATTATTTTAGATTTGCAACAAGCACATTGATCCCTGACCATCTTCCATCAGTCGAGCTGTTTAACTGTGTGCTTGTTGAATTTTTCACTGTTACATTTTCTATCATGTGTGGAAAAAGCACTTCTTTATTCTCCAGCTCTTCTTTTAAACCTCTTCAAAAAGTTTATAGAAATCTTGACCACCTGTACATAAAGGTGTGATAATGATTAATGTAGTGCTCGGACCATGGCCTCTGTGCAGCCAATGACATTCTTTCTATGATTGTGTGATCTGCACATCTGGTTTCAGTAGCTACAGGTTGGCTCTGCTTCTTCAAGGCAACAATTTATCTTCTTTCTTTAAAAAAGGAAAAAAGAAGAAAAAGAAAATTTGTTAATTCTTGTCATAGATTATCAGGTTTTCTATGCTGCAAAGAGACAGTAATAATAATCAAAACAAAAACTAAAAGCAAAATATTTTAGGTGCAGCCTTTTTCCCAGAAGAGGAAGTAACAGGTAGTATTAAAGAAAAAAAAACACACAATAATATCAACAAATCAAAAGAATCAAACTGATTATTTTACTGAAAAATAATAGAAGGAGAGTTTTGATATTTTTTAAAGAACAGAGGTACAACTGAAAAATAATATTTCACAGGTGTTAATATAATTTAATGCAGAGAACTCAGGCATGCATACCATCTTAGTGATACATAATTCCTATTTGATATATTCCTATTTCCTATGTATACTAATAGTATGTAACAAAAGTTTAATTTAAACAATGTCTAAATTCTTCATATAGAATATTTGAAGGACAGGAACAATTTTACAGGAAAAATACAGAAGATACAATACTATATAAATTGTTTTCCAATGTGTAAAGGATTCTGTGGCAAAGATGAATCACAGTAACATGGCTTTCCTTTCCTGGGACTTAATAGAAAAGAAAAAAAAGATTCTATGCAGAACCTGCTTGAGTGATATAATCGAAAACAAGAAGAAAATAGGTAGGGCTTTTTTGACTAGAAAAATAATTGCAGTAAATGCAGCAAGTTATATCTGTGCATATATCTTTTCTTGCTGTTGTCTGTAGCATCTTACAGATTACATTGATCTAAACCACATATAATAAAACCAAAATGGAATCTGTGAAACAACAGGGTACATGGGAGTGGGCATTATTAATTCTATGTATCACTTTTGGGCCAGATATGTCAAAGCAATTTAAAAAGCAGAAAAATATCAAGAATTCAATTTTATGTATGGTAATTTGAGTCTCAGTGCAGGGAAGTAATTTGCCCGAGATCAGTTCGTAATCCAATAGACAAGTGGCAAGTCAAACTTGCATCTCTCAAGCCTCCTCTATGGGTCTATGATCAGTCTAATCTCTTGGATTATTACATAGACTGTAAAATCATCCTGTGCCAATTAGTGCCTTCTAAGGGCTGATCTGTCATCTGATTCCTGTTTGGGAAAAGATCATGCCAGGTGGCTTTGTATAATTGACTAATGAAAATCTATATTCAAGTAGCTGGTCAAGATGCCTTGTATTTTGCCGTCATTGTTTAATGACTGCATTCTCTGAAAACACTTAAAGAAGAATAGTTCAAACAACAAATAAACAAACAAGTTAACTTCCACAGGAAATTGGACTGATGGAATCCTAGTTTATTTTTTTAAATGGTTTTACATAAACCCTTATACAGGTTAAACCTGCCCTCATAAAAATTCAATATATAGAAATTAAATTGTACTGTACAGCAGGGAGTTCATAATGCAATATTTCTCCAGGGTTTCTAGAAGAAAAAAAAAAAAAAAAAAAAAAAAGAAAAAAGAAAAGAGCATGATGATGTATATCTGTACTGGCTTGCAGTTTTATAGGTTCCATCTGAAGCACCTGCATGCCAGAATAGTCAGCTTATTTGTACAGAGGTTTGCAGATCACTGTGGATATATTCATTCTTTGTGCTGGGAAACCAGTGCTGCTAAGCAATAACCCAATAGCTTAATTTGTCCTTGTCAGCTTATAAATTTCTTAAACAGTGGGTCCAAGATCTTCACACATTATCAAAAAAAAAAAAAAAAAAATTCTAGATCAAACTAATAGGAAAATTGTTGTTTAAAGGTAGTAGTTTCATACAAAGGCTTTATTGGCATCATGTCTAACAAATCATTTGGATGCAATTCTTCTTTTGGTTACCCTACTGCAATTCTGATTCTACTGACATCAGACCAATTCACTTATACCAGAATTGATTGTTAGACTCAGGCTCACACCTTGTTAAAATCTGTTTACGTCCTTTTATGTATTACCATGAAATTGCCACTAGAAGTCTGAGGCACTGTAATTTATAAGCTGAAATGTCAGAAAAGAAAAGCATAACTGTTAAAGCAACTAAAAGAAGGCAGTATGAATATTTGAATGGAAGAGAGACCTATTCTTAATTTAATTGCACTTCCCTCTAAAAGATCAGTATGTACCTGACCAATGTAGATTCCATTATATTCATGTGTTGGTAAGGAGGTCAAAGAGGGTCTGCAACTGATGAAACCTAAGTGAATGTAATGGTGGTTAATTATGCCCCTTTTCAGAGTCTCTCAGCAGAATTTTGTGGTATTTTTGTTTTGTCTAATGCACAAGGTATAAAGTGCAGATGTGTTTACATTTCCTTTGAAGTGCTGCTTTATGCAGCCAAAAGGATTATTTTTTGCCTTGGTACATACTGCTTACTTACATTTATGATAACCAAGCCACCCATGTTCTGAACCCTTGCTCTTCCCTCAGTCATCACATGGAACACTCGTTCAGTGGCTTGGAAAATCCACTGCCATGTGTTGTACAAGAGAAATGTTAATGGGGAGAACCACAGGTTTTAAAGTAACCAAATGCCTATTTGGAAAATGGAATTATTTCAGGAGAATGGGAACTTTTGAATTCTGCGGTTGGCTTCTCTGTGCTATGAGGCCATGAAAAAGCTGCACAAGAGCAGTGAGAAGCTGGAGAAGCTGGAGGCTTCTGCTATTTTTACCTGGAGTGAACAGAACATATGACCTTTGTTTTTAAGGAAATGTCATTTCTGTGATGTACTACTAGCTACTATTGCACATCTCCAAGGTGACTTTTAATGCAATCCCTCACTAACCTAGGTTACGCACTGAAAAGAGCAGATCCTTACAAGATGCTTAATGTTTGGGGCAGTATTTTCTCAGATGATGGGGGTGTACGTACCAGTTTTAACATACAGTCATAAAATGAGGAATCTTCTGTAATAGAACTCATGGCATATGTGAATCTGATTAGCAGAAACACTTTTCTCTGTTATTTTTGCACTCAGGATGAAAAGTGAAATGTGAGCTAATAAAACCTAGTGGTAGCTCAACTGGAAAGTCTGAGGTCTGATTTAGGTCAGGAATCAGGATTCATCACCTCAGAGTCTGCAGTTCAGCAGAGTTTGAACTTTTGATTCAGATACATATTGAGCCAAGTTTGTGTGTTGCTTTGATAAATGTATAATAGCTGAAGACACTAAGTAATGAATGTGGATTTATTTTTTTTTGTTATTTGCCTGTTCTTGTGGTTGTGTATAGCACTTCAGAAATCGAAGATACACCTGAAGAGTATGCATGTCACTTAATAATAATACTGAAAAAAAAAAAAGAACTATAAAATAACATCATGCTGTATGAGTTAGTTCTCATATTTTCTTATTCATCTTTTCTTCTGTTTCAAAAGCATTAGGGGTTTGTATTTAGGTTGTAATATTAGGAAACATTTTCACTGCAGTGTACCAATATAAGCTACATTCTGGGTGAGATGAGGCAGGTTATTAAGGAAAGGATGTTTTGGTGGAACAAGTAAATAAGAACTGTAGATTTAGGGACCTCAAGTAAAAAGGTTTCTCATTTCACTGGAATTCCTAGCCATTTTCTTCACTGCCTCCCTGTCATACTTCCTATCCCAACACTAGAACCTGCTTTTTGGAGTTTTCAAGAGATGATATGGATGCATTAAGTTGTGGGCATGCTAGCAGAAAACAGATCATTGAATCATTATGAAAGGGTCGGGGGCAGGGAATAAACGATAAACAACAAAACCCCAGAATACTGTAAGTCATGATTCTGTCAGTAGATTCCAAAATAATTTGCAATGCGGAGACATATGGGGAAGTTGATGAAGGGCAATAAGTACTGCTAACCACCTTTTCTGTGCTTTGTCTATCACTCTTTTTGTTAGCTCACAAATACTTCATTAGGAGTGGAAAATTAAGAAAAAATAGAAGAACTGAAAACCTAGAAAAATATCTGAAGAATGAAAGAGAAAAGGAGATCACTGAGGGAAAACTATGACTTCAGATGCTTACAGTGAACTCCATAAACTGTGCAGCAGTGACTTAGCCTGTTAGTGCAGCTGTGCTTAAAGATGCAGAAGCAGCAGATTTCAGGAAAGTAAATTTTGATAACACAGAAAGAAAGTAAGAGTGTATTTGTAATGACCAAAGTACTGGTGGAACCTTAGAGAAGAAAAAGTAAGGGGAAGTATCTGAAATGAGAAAAACATCAATGTTTACTGTAAAAGAGAGAGTAAGTTTATTTGATTTATCTTCCTTTCTTTTTTGAAAATATCAAATTTAATGATGTTTTTAGTGAACTTTAGAAGGGATTTCCGTTCTGTAACTACTTGACTCATTACTTGTAGGCTTTGTCATTAGCAAGCAAGAAAAAGCTAGTGTAGAAGGGAAATTTTGTTAATAAATAAACATGTCAATTTTCCTATTAATCATAAACACAATGTTCTTATGCTTTGATTCCCATGAACAGTTGGTGCCTTCCAGCCATTAGGAGGAACTGACTGCTTAAGATGCCCTTTTTGACTCAGTGGACGTCAAGACACACAGTTAGGCTAAAACCACTCAAATTCATTAGAGATACCAAAGACAAAGAGATCTCTTAATACTATGGCAGCATTGAAAGGTTCTCCAAGTAGTGTAACTTCTCTTATGAATTAAGAAAGAACAACTCCCAGTTAACAAAAAAGTGTGAGACTGGTAGCATATAAAGCTAAAACCAGCCATAAAGCCACTGTACCTGTGTTGTAAAACATAAAAAGCTGCTAGCCTAAAGACTGCATTTAGGTTACTCTTAAGAGGTTTTCAGGTACCTAGCTAGCATAATAAAAGCTAATGGAAATGAAATATCAAGGGAGTAATATTTATCTAATAGATTAATCATTTTGTATGAGTATCTTTCTCTTCAGGAGAAGATAGGAACACTATTTGGTTTTCCTCTGTGATATAATCTAAAATTTTACATTACGTATTCTGAGATTATTACTTATTTCTTGGTAACCCTGTAGAATACATGTTCTTGGGACAAGGAACCATTTTACAGTTCTGTGTTTGCCCAGAACAACAGGAGTTTGACTGAAGATTGGTGTTAAGACAGTGTAAATAAGAAGTCCCACAGCTATTACTGTCTGTTGTATTTACTCTGTGAACACTGAAATTAGTTGGTGCCGTTAGCTCAGAACTTCTAAGAATGCAAACAAAGTTGAATTTTGCTGGCTAAAAGTTGGAAAATG
>KL261519.1:0-10748 GCA_000699545.1 Podiceps cristatus | reverse complement strand
GATACATTAGCGGAGGTGAGGTCTTCCAACACAGAAAGCAGACAAATGTAAAGCCATGATTAAACCAGTTTCAAAATCAGCTTAAAAAACAAGTCATGTAACTTCAGAGCAACATGCTAGATAAATGTTCAACACAGTAGTGAATGAGAACTGTAAATGCTCATTTTAATAGGAGAGTTGTCATAGGAAAAAACAAACAAACAAACAAACAAAACCCACCATACTCAGTGGAAAGGGGAAGAGGAGCATAAAAGGAAAATCTTGTCATGATAAATTTTGAGCAGATACAAAGGGTTGCAATAAATATGTTTGTTATTAGTCCCTGGTGGCACACTTGGAATAAGAAGTCATGCCCCAGAGATCTTGAAATCTAGATAGGTAGTTTTAAAAAGTATCACAAATGGATGCAGGTCGCATGACAAGCCTGTTGCAGAATGAAAACTAGAACAGGTTTCCCAAATACAACCCAGTGTTGCCACCACAGTTTTATAATGACTTTCCCACTATTGGCAGCAGGCATCCATGAAGCAAGACACTCTTAACAAAAAAAGGCCACATCTTCATGATTAAATCATCACCTTGGGAACAGAAAAGGTAAAGAAAACATATATTCATCTCCAGATCTTATACACTTACTCTTTTTTTTTTCATATTATGTTAATAAAAATCTTCTAATTAGAAATGCATTTCTTTTACCTCCCATCAAACCGGAACTATTTCAGGAAAAGAAATGATCTGTCAATGGGAACTCAGAGCTAAAAAATTATGTTAAAATCAATGGCTGTGTGAAGAGAAAGGAAGTCAATTCTTGCTAATGTTTCACATCTTGGTCTTCCAGCTCTCTCCCTTTTTGTTGGTGGTTTTTGGGTTGGGGTTTTTTGTTTGATTGTTTTTTATAAGCTTCCTATTCCCAACTATCAGTTCTGCTCAGCAACTTTATTAACACATTTAGCATTTCATTTCAGAGACCAGACATCCACCTTCTGTGTCACTGTGCCTCCCCTGAGGGAGTCTGCCTTTCCCAGACTAAATGCGGACTTGCAGCTAGTGTCAGCTTCAGCATCACTAGCAGCTTTGATGGTCTCTGGTTTCCTTCAGCTCCTGTAAGGCTGCACTTCTTTCACCCCCAGGGTTAGCAGTATCTCTGAAGGGTCATGGTTGCTATAAAACAACTGACCAGGCAGCTGAGTGCCTGGGGACGGTGATTTCTCCACAGGAGCGCTGACCTATGCTGTATGTTAATGTGAGAATGTGCTAAACCTCTGGCTACCAATAATGAAAAGTTCATTTATAAAATTGGCCAACATAGCATTCTTTGTGTAGCTATAAACCTGGATTTGACTTGGGATTTGTGGTCCTTGTGATACTGAAATTCAGCTTGTCTAACTTATTCACGTGCTACCTCTGAGTATTATTAAGGGTGTACCTGTGTTAGTATCTACCAGCTTGTGCTTTGGAGAAAAGACACTTAACAGGTAAAAAGTTTAACTTTCTCCTCTGAAGGTTTGTTTTAAAATCTTGGTTAGATGGCAAATGAAAACTGGCTTGACTGAAGAAATTCTCCATCTCATCTCACATGTCCCTCATCAAGCAGCTCAAGGTTTCCAGCTGTTTGGACAGAGTTTGGCAGATATATGACCTGCAGAATGAGTGTGTTTTTAGGTCCCGTGCAAAGCTGGGTGCAGGAGTGGAGGGGAAGGAAGTAGTAGGCAGCAGAGCCTCCCGTGTTGTTACTTGCAATGCTGTCAATCCCGTGAGTAAATCCACTCCAGCTTTCCAGCTGTTTCACCCTTTGCATGAGTAGTTATTCCATGTCACTGAGTGATATTTCAGGAACCAAGTCAAATGTGTTAAAAATAACTCTTATCATTTATTTTTATGAATTTGTATTATTTTGGGCAGTAATTACAGGCTGACTCAGTCACTGGCAATGAAAAAGTGTCATTTTAAGTAACTCAGGCTAAGATTTGAACAAGAATGAGACTATTTGATAAGATGTCAACAAGTGAAGGTTGTAGCCTTGTCAGTGATGACATTACAAGTTCTATCGTGTCCTCTGCAAACTGTCATAACCTTTAAACAGAGGCTTCAACAAGATGAATTACTTTATGTCAAATAAAGAGATGGGTTAGAGCTAGACTGGAATAAATGGAAAGTTCTGTAGACTCTTATTTTCTGGGGTGCTAAATCGATCCAATGATTTAATAAATAAAAGATTTCATAAAGATTGTAGTACAGCTTCTTTGGCTAAAGAACCTGACTTGGGGACTTGAAGAGACATAAAGAAAAAATGTTAATGGTCTGTATACCGTGCAGTTTGTCCTTAACAATGTGAAAATCCTAGCTGCCAGAATAGTTGGATGTATGTTTCTGGACTGATAAAAAGGGTGATTAGTTTATTGTAGAACAGGTTATGCTGTATACAATTCTAAAGGTAGGGTCCTCCCGTGCATTAGTTCTTGAATTGGAGCAAATGTCTTTATACTATAAAAGTTTTCTGCTGTTGAAATAATTTCTCAGATGACCCCACTGATCAATTTTTAAAGTTTTGGGTTTTGTTTGAGTGAAATTCTACAGTAAATTTAAAAGTAAAAAGAATATTCATTGTGTTCAAAGGTTTCCTCCTCTTTTTGAAATGCCTGCAGTACATGCAGAAGTAAGCGCATAAACAGAGGGCTTGATTCACATGTCTGATCTAAACACAGAAAAACAGTGCACCAGATGGTAAAAGCCTTCTGCTTTGGAGAAAAGCAGCTGCAATTCACCCATCATGTTCCTGAGGATACTAGGTTGAAAGCTAAAGCCACCTCAAAAGTGAGTGGAATTGGCCTGAAAGACAATGCCGCCAGCACACCAAAAGGAATATGAATCAGCATTTCCTAGAAGTGGAAGTCATCTCTCCAAATCTTCTCTGAATCATTAAAGTTATCTCAGAAACAAATATTTACCCAGGATGTTCTGTCCATAGGATTAACATCAACTGAAAAAGTGTTGAGAAGCTGAGAGAAAAGAGGTGACAAAGGTAACAAGGCGTGCAATTTTTAACCAGTGCACAGTGATGATTACAGCCATTCATTTGTAACTGTTCCTGTCCCTACAGATGATAACAGGTACTTATTATTTGTCTTTGTTAAGAGTGAGGGGGCTTTCATCTTTTTCCTGTGGAGTGAACCATTCTTTTCTAACTCTAGATGTATGGTTTCATAACTTCTACTTCACTCGGACACTAGAATGGGATCTGATGTGTTTTCTAAAGCATCTTCTTTGCAAGGCTTTTAAAACTTATTTTTATATTTATTCTTTGATGTAAGAGACTTTTTTTCCATCGAGCTCATAATACATGAAAGGCAAAGAAAATATAGGTACAATAATAATTGCCAACTGAGAACATTTGACAGGAAACGACAGGTTCTTTCCACTAAAAGAACACGAAGTTTTTCATATGGCTTTATACTAGTCATTTTTAACAAATTGATCTTTTATTAAAGATTTTACAGCTAATACATGTGCTATATCAGAAAAGACTGTCAGACCCTTTGAGAGGTCCTCATCAAGTTATCGTCACTTTATGAAAAATAATAAAAAATAACTTTTTTTTTTCTAAAGGTATTTCATAAAAATGTCCACCTTGACAAATGTCCCATAGAGAAAGTGTCTATAGTCAAGATAATAGTGACCAACTTCTGAAACAGTCACTCCAGATGACAGACAAAAATTGAAGAAACAGTTGGCAGCACCCTGGCTAACACTCCCCATAGCTATTATTCACTTTTGCTGTCTGCTGTGTCTATTTTTGTTTACCTGCTTTATATATGTTGACTGATGGTCACTATATCGCTTCAGGTGTCTTTTTTTGCCTCCAAATGGTAAAAATAAACACTTGTCCTTATTTTTGGGCTATCCAAACATAGTTTTTATAGCTTTCAATGTTGTTGTCTTTCAAGCCTCATCTAAAGAATGACTTCATGTTCATAGAGCTCATTGTGCCTTACTCTTTATTACTTCTTTTTACGGTAGAGGAACAGAAATGGATTATTAACATCTAACATTAAAAAAACTTTTGTAATTATCAATATCCATTATTTTCGTAACAGTTTTAGAAGTAGTCTTGAAAAGAACAGTGCATCACTACCATAATATGGTGCAATAGCGGAGGCTTTTTTATTGGGTTTTTTTTGTTTGTTTGTTTGGGTTTTTTTTTTTTTGTTGAGATTTTTCACAAGGTTATCCAGCCAGGGCAGTAACCTGGAAGTCCATACTTGCTTTTTCGGAATACTATATGTTTACTGACATTTGTCTGCAGTATTTGAGAAGCATAAATAATGTAGCTTTCTTTTTTTCATCCTTGCCATTGGGGGCAGCGGGAAACCAAAGACAAATTTTCTTATTAAAGTTGTCCTGGAATTTAGCAGAGAAGTTATAACAGCTCGTCACAGGGGCTAAGTGCCTCCTATAACCCATCTGAACAGTATCTATTCTAGTGCCTGGTTAACCTGGTCTAAGTTAGGGGTTTGCCCTGGAACATTTTTACAACTATATTGTAAATCCTTATGAATTTAGCTCCCTTAGCCTCCAGTGTTCAAAGTAATTAATTTTCAAATGCTGCAGTACAACTGTTACACTTACATTCAAAGAATAATTTTTGCCTTTATATTTCAGCCTGTTCCTAGCCAATCCCAGGAGGTCCGTTGCTCTCCTATCTGCATATTGCAAAAAAGTAGGAGAAAACTTCTTTTAACTGGTTTTCCTCTGAAGTGCCTGAGCAGATCCTGAGAGGCTGAGGGAAAAGCTGGAACGCTTGTAGCGCAGCCGAGGTGGACAGGCGAGGACACTGAAGGTAGGGCTGGATCCCAGACTCTGAAGGTCCTGAGGGGAATCCCTGAGACGTACGTGTGATTCATTCCAGCACTGATTTAGCCCGGTTTAGGCAATGTGTACTGAATTTGTCAGTGTGACCCAGAGTGCTTCACTTGTCTTACCCAAAACAAATTTATAGAAGAAAGATGATATTTTTTGCCTGAATGCAGTACTGCTTCATCTTCCAGTAAATACACTAATTGGTCAACCACTACTGAGAAATGCCGTCCGGTGTGTATTATACACAACAGAAAAGACTTATCAACTATTCTGTGCTAAAAAACTCTCTCATCTTCTGTATTCTTTGCTGTCTTTAAAAACATTCTTTTAGATCTCCACCAGCTCCTGAGAGTGCTTGTAATGGCAGCAGTGTGTTGTCTCGCTTCTCCTTTGAAGTCTTCATTTAGTTACAGTCTTTAAAGCCGTCGTGTGTTTTCACTGCTCTGGAAGGCTCCTTCCTTTTCCAGCTCCTTGGGGAGGGAGGGACAGGGTGTGCTGTGGGGCAGCATCTCCAGGTCACTGGACACTCTCCCGGGGCTGCAGCGCTGCACCGGTGATTTCTGACTTGTTGCAGAGAGCATTAGAAGCTGTGTTACACATCCAGTCTTGCTCTCTTTCTCCTCAAGTTCCAGTCCTACTCATAGGTGGCTTACCAGGGCCACTTGTGGGAGCTGAGCAATTTTAAACTCAGCCTGGTCAGCTGAGGTCCTGGTTTCAGGTTCTCACATGAAAGGGCAAGTCATAGGGGAAGGCAAAGAAGGCAGGTTGCTGAGATGAGCAAAACATCTTTTCAGTTATGTTGCCAGTGTTTGAAGGCCTAAGAAAGCCACACTGACTGGGGACAGGGGCTGAGATGCCTGTGCTCTGGGGCAGGCAACCTCCCAGTTGCAGCCGAAACCCATTCTTACCAGAATTGCTCCCTGCACGGCAGCACTAAGACGTGAGGGACGTACAGTCTTCCTGAGAGACAGACTATGAAACCTACTTCACCTTAAATGTCTCAGGGTCCAGAACAGTAAATATGTTTTCTATCTGGAAACAGATATATTTTTTTTTTCCTCACACAGTTACCAATGTGTCATGCCTTACATCCACTGACTGTCTCATTTTTTACATTTGTAGACTCCTCCTCAAAATGCATTTCAGATGGGGCTGTCCGGATCATTTAACTAGTGGTTTAAGCTCTGAAGACATTTGAAGACATTGACACTCCCAGTGTGGGAGTGATTATCCCTTCCCCTTTGCAATATCAAAAATTTTCTGAGCTTTTGCTGAAAATTTTCAGCACTGTTTTTGCAGAAATGAAGCACAAAGAGTTCCTTCCATCATCATTCCTCCTGCCTACCTTCCCTCCCTGCCTAGTACATGCTCCAAACTGTCTTGCTCTTTGTAAAAAGCCTCAGGCGAGTGAAATCCCAGGGGATTGGGCTGCCCAGGTTGAGGTAATACTGACTGCCTACTTTGCCAAATTAGTCTATAATAATTACATTCTTAAACTGGTCCATTTTCATGGTTAATTTAGCTGGCAGAAAATTAAGCAGCTCTTTTTGCAGCATATATGCACCATATGAATATAATTACTTGGAAGCACTGCAGACTTCAGGATTGAATGCTTTTTAAAAAAATTTTCTAATGAGCATGAGCAGGCTCTGCTGTTTGCAGTTGCCTGGGTAACTGAGATCAGACCTTTACCTGGCTCATTCTGTTACAAGTGGAGGAATATGGACTAGTTCTGATATTTGGGTTCTACCGTGAAGTATTTTATGGAGATAAGAAAGGTCAAAAAACATCTTTAAGCCTGCCCCTACTGCATGCATCTGAGAAAATGATCAAGTAATTGATCCCTTACACAGGAGAGCTGTGTATGACTGGAATAGAAAGGAGTTGGTTCTCTTTGCTTCTGCATCTAATTGCAAATTCTGTCCTGTGACAACAGACACGAGTACAGCATCATGGGTATCGACACTGGGTCTAATTGGACTTTCAGAAGCAGTTCTGAACCCCAAGCAACAAAAAAAATTTTTCCATCTGCACAGTCAAGAGGTCTGCAGGACCCCACTGCAGGAACCCAGGCTTTCATGGCCCCCAGCCTGCGCAGCTGAACAGGGCTGACTCTGCAGAGCACTCAGAAATTTCAGTTAATGCAGACAATGTCTGTCTACTTTCACAGTGTTGCTTCCTGCAGGGAACATATCTTCTCTGTGCAATTCAATGAGCTGCTTGAAATTTCTAAATTACTTGTGTCCCAGTAACCTTGGAGACTACATTCCTCCTACTGCTACAACAAAATTGTTGGAACCAAAGTTTAATGGCCTTTGGAGCATGCTGCAAGGCTGATTTATCTGGATGTTTGAAAAAGGGAGGAGATTTGAAGGTGAAAATGGCACAGTACATCGGTACCTCCTAGCCGTGGTAAATAGGAAAGGCAATCCAATCCCTAATGTTGAGACGTATTATACTGCATATTGCTTGTACAAATACAGAAGAGAGGCACTAGACCATGTAGAGGAGGGATTATAAAAAAAAATTCCACTTTTACCAGGACATAGAAAAGGTGGATAACCATTTTAAGAAATGTTAATATAAATTTTACTTTAGCTTGTTCCTAACTTGGCAGTTTTGACTGAAATATTATTAACTATAAACATTCTGTTTTTTCCAGTGGAATAGTCAAAGAAAATCATTATGCAATAATTATGCCAGAACAGGTTATGCTGCTAGAGCTCTAATGGTAAATCTCCCTGTGTTGACAAGTTCACTGGCTGCCAAGTAGACCCTGGAGTTATTGCTGCTTCTTCTCACAGAGGGTTTTCCTAGATGAGGACTGAGAATATGACGTGGATCTTAAAATACCTAATTTCTTAAATGGTGGGAGGGGTGAACAGATTTTTCTTCTGATTCAATCCACAAGATTTCAGTCTGCTGCTTAAGAATTAAATTCCTTTTCTCTAAACAAATAAAGAGAACTGTAACTCTGAAACATCCTTGTCTGCAGTCTCTCCAAACTGCTTGATCTGTCATTTAACCTGGCAGTTCTGGTAAGTGCCATTTTCTAGCTGTATCTGTAAAACCATGATTGTGTTTTTCAAGTGATTTCAGTCAGAGAGTTTAAGGACAGTCATACCAGATAACATGAAAAAAAGATTTATTTTTTTTTTTCCCCAAAGAGGATGAACAGAGCGTCCATATGTGACATAAATCCACTGAGACACAGATCTTCATGTCAGAAAACCAAATGGGTGTCACTGCTGTCATCTTCCTTTTTTACCCAGGCATGTGCAATGGAATTTTTGCTTAAAAGGACCGTTACTAAGCTTTGTGTTAACATGTTTCAAAGCAAAAAAAGTTCTGTGCAGCAGAGTAGCATGGATTAATACATTGACCAGGAAATATGAAGTGGCAGCAGCTCAGATTAGCCTGCTTGCAACTTTGCTTTGATTGCTCAGAAGCACCTCCTTCCTCTGGTGTTCTGCATCTGGAGAGCCTGAGAACTAAAAGGACTATTAGAAAGCACAGATTTCATAGAGAAAACAGGAACAGGTCAGGAAAGCTGCTGTTGCCATTCTGTATCTTAGTTTCTTGTATCTGTTCATTTTTCTGAACTCATGGGAGAAAATGGAAAGGAGTGTATTCTGAATAATCCCTAACAGGTCATCAATTTTCTACAATCTGTTACCTAGAGACATTGCTGAATACTCAAACTCTTTCCTTTAACTTTCTTCTGACCATATTTGGGCTACGATCAGGTGAAAGATGGTTAATGACTAAGATATGACAGATTTCTTCAGAAAATCTTTCTTCCTTGGGAAGAAAACAGATTGTCAGGAACTTGCTTGAGACTCCATTCTGGGCTCTGTTGCAAATTTGGGAGTTTCTCAGCAAGAGCCACATACTGCCAAGAACACATGAAAATATGGCTTCAGGTACTGCTTCCTGATCTCCTGAAATGCTTGGCAGTAAGCTCTGCTGAAACCTGATTTACCACAACCTGTACAGCAGCCAGAGACAGGCCTATAGATGCCCTGTGAGCTTCCCATGCAGCTCTGAGGCCAACCTGGAACATCTGGTGCTCATCCCCAGCACAGATTGCCAACCATGCCAAATGCTGCTGATGTTTTGTGACAGGAACTCCTGTCCCCTGGGTACTTAAACAAGAGCTCCTGTCCAGTCACGTTCCCTGAGTGACCTAAGCAGGATTTGACCTCTAGGGCTCTAGATGACAAGTGCTAATGTAGTGCTTTGTCCAGTTTTCTCTTGCAATGTCACTAGCAATTTTTGTTCAAATGTGTTGCTTGGCTACAAGCCCTTCTTTCTATTTGAAAACCCACATAAAAATCTAAAATGTTTAAACTGACTTCTCTGGCAGTGTTGGCTGCTGAAGGAATATATTTCTTTGTAATCGAGAGCCTGAAAATGAAAATACCCTGTAATGCTTTGCTTCCTTGCCACTTAGCCTGTTTAAACACTTGTGCTATTCTTTAAATAAAATCTATTAATAAACTGCAGCTGGAATAATTGATGTAGAAATCACACAGCATAGCACATCATTCTGAATTTATTGCTTGTCTTTTAGTGGCAAAGGCACTGTTAATTTTAGTGGACTTGATAGCAGTTTTTCTAAGTAAACAATGCAATATAACTGCATTACAACTTCTTGCTCTCCTTAACCTAACTCTGCCATCACAGGTTTTAAGCATGTGCTTTCTTAAAGAATTGGTTCATTTTCATCAGTGATAAGGTGGGCAAAGAGGAGACAAAGTACAGAACACACTGAGATGGTCGTGTCTGGTCTCCGTTTGACTAGGTTGGGTTGTTCAAGGAGCCAGGGAAAAGATTTCTGCCAGGAAATGGCAAGAGTTATACTGCTGTAGTTTGAATAATTTACCCAGTATGCCTGATTGTAGCTGTGGTTCTTGTTTGCTGACAACCAAATTAACAGCTGACAAACCCTCAAACTATTTATTTGGTACTTAATGGGGTGGGGGGGCTTAGCTTCGCTTATAATCCTTATCCTTACTACCAATTGTGTAGGAACAGCTCACCCCCCATAATGCAGCTTAGAAACCTTGTACTCTAACCTCCTTTTGGAGCTTTGGCGTCTTTATTGCAACATGTACTCTGCTCTCTGCCAAGGGTGGACAGAGTTGGTCCAGCTGGATCTTTCGCAGTGTCCTCTCATCAGGCCTCGGGTCACCAATCCTTACTACAGCACCACAGAAATGTGCTACAATAGAAGGTGATTCAACCCCAAAGCTTTCAAACAGAGCTTCCACATATCTGCTATGGTTTTAATGAAAAATTCATCGACTAGATTTTGCTGATGACTTTTTGTCAGCTTTGTCAGATCCGAAGACTACTCCAAGCTGATTTGGATCATATCCTGATCTGAGCATACAATTTCAGTTTGGTTGTGTCTATTAACTGAGCTTTCAATTAAACTCATAATTAAAAATTTAGCAGTGTGCCTCAAAAAGGGTGGTTTTAGTTAAACATAATAAAATATTTGTTGTTAAAGGAACTGAGTTAAAGACATTGTTGCAGCTAATTTCAGAATGGAAACAAGTATCATACTTCCCTGAATGTTAAATTTTGATTGTTTAAATCCTTGACTCCAACAAAACTGCAGTGAATCAGTCTACTATAGCTTAACTACTTAGTGCTGGAAATAATGTAGGTGTTCCACTTCTGATGTGGTAGCTAATTAAAGACATTCTGTCAAGGTTAACAGCCCTAAAACATATATTGCACTGATAATTAAAAATAAGGGCACCCTACCCATAATAAACTAGAATCATATTGCAATCTGACTGCAGAAAAGTTTGCCCTTTAATCTGCACCTCTCTGGAGCATAAAGGGATTCTACAAGGCAGAGAGAAGCGTACCTGATTTCT
>KL261518.1:274-13760 GCA_000699545.1 Podiceps cristatus | reverse complement strand
TAAATAAATATTAAATAATGATTAATAATAATAATGAAGAAGAAAATTCCAAAAGGTTAAAAGCTGATTCATAAGATGCCTTCCTTAGTTCTGAAAGATGTCCATTGGGCCATATGAATAATTACTTGGTTAAATTATTGTTAATTATTAATATTAGAGACTTTTGGTTTATACTGTTTTTGCATAATATTGGTCTACTGTTCTGTTTTTGTCTTACATTTTGTATGTCTTGGTTCTGATTTCTAGATCTTTCTTTTTCTTCACTCATTCAGTCTATCGTGTAGTTTCTAACATGTAATGAAGTATCTGAAATTTCTAAAAGCATTCTGGTCTTTTTCTTCAGCACCAGATGCATTATTTAGCCCTTGGGTATCAGATTCGGAGATCTAATTACACAATGGTAACCTTCATGCAGACATTTGTATTTTCATAGCAGGTTAACTGCTCACTGCAATGAATGTTAGCACATAAACTTCCTGCACTCCAGAAACAACTGTTTACATTTGGGACTGAAAATGTAGGAAATAGTACTAAATTATTTTTAATTTCTTCAAGAATAACTTTTCAGGTCTTTCAACTGTCTTAGATATTAGGGGGAAGTTTTTTACGGAGAGGGTGGTGAGGTGCTGGAACAGGCTGCCCAGAGAGGTGGTGTATGCCCCATGCCTGGAGCTGTTCAAGGCCAGGTTGGATGGGGCCCTGGGCAACCTCGTGTAGGTCCAGGCCTGGAGGTTGGTGTCCCTGCCTGTGGTGGGGGGGTTGGAACTCTGTGATCCTTGGGGTCCCTTCCAACCAAACCTTTCTATGATTCTATGATTCACATAGTCTATTTTATAGATATGAAGACAAACGGTACCTTAAAATCCATAGAGTTACACTTGGGTTAGCATTGTCCACACAGAAGACAAGTCAGAAGTAACAGCATTTTTGGGGAGCAAGGAAATCACATAGCTTCAACTCTTAAAATATCATCATCTATTGGATTTTTGTTTTATTCTTACTGTATGTCAGTAAGACACAAATGCCTTAAGGAGGAAGTTCATAACATGGACTGAGACATCCATGTCCATCTTTCCATGAGGGGTGCGAAGAGGAAGGTAATGTTTCTTCCAGTCCAGGAAATATCACTGTTATAGCCTCCTTCATCTTAGGGATTCCTCTGGGAATGCTGAACCAGCTGTGTCTATCAGTAGGCATTCCTCCCTTTCCTAAATTTGAAGATGGCAGACCCTGTCAAAACCTACTTAAAAACTCTATCCTCTCTCCCTAGTAAAGCCTCTTGCTTCCCAGGTGATTTATTTTATGTAAGTAGTACTAAATTGTCAAAGTGGATAACTTTAGAGGGCTGTTAAACAAGTTGTAATTCTCTCTTTGAAAGTTAAAAATCATCCTTTTATACCTGAATTGATTAATTTACATTTTAAAGAGGGAAGGACGTTGTATTATTAAGTTTTAATAAGGTAGGACCTCTCTGCTCTGATAACACAATATATACAATGCCTGTTCTGACTACGTATGTGTAGGTAATTTAATTATCATGTTTGTCCAGATTGGATTCTTCTATTTTATGTCAGTAATACCTAGCTCTTTTTAGTTTGGAATCAGTTTGATTTGTCATTAACTGAAATGTAGCTTTAATTTGGCAAATGCAAAGAAACAAACTGTACAAAAATGTTCAACAATGTTAATTTGAATATAATAACATTTTCTTCAGATTTACAGATGCTTTTATGCACCATGATGTTCTAAAATATACTTTTTCTGTAAATATGCCCTTGCATGAAAATTCTGGATATTCTTTATTTAAAAGAAGCAAATTTTAGTTTGCTGCACAACAGCAGTGATTTAGGCCGGTTGGTCTCTATGTGTCTGTACCTGTGGCTGAAATTTTGGCCAGTCACTACATATTGAGAAAAAGGCTGTAGCCAATTTCATTTGTATGTCTCTATGAAAATGTAATCACAATACGTTTAAACTACAATATTAGACTATTGGAACAAGATTCCAGTTACTTTATATACTGTCCAGAAGTGCTTGAAAAAAATTCAGTCATCAACAGATATTGGATAGATAGATATATCTGTCTGACAATTGTATAGTAAACGTGTATTTTGCTATTTACCTCACAGAATGTGGATATAGTTATACAACTAATTTCTTTGTGTAACTGTTACCATTGGATATGTAAATACAGTAACTGTAGGCACAGATTACCATAATTGGCCATTTTATGTGCAATTATCTGATTTTCATACTTAATTGTGGTAATTGTACACAACATTAGACTGCAATTGCCTGTTCATCTATGCAGTTCTGTCCACGAAATATTGAAAATCTAAAAATAAACTATAATAAACTATGCTTATGATTTGTGGGTATACCACCGTACATAAAAAGTTGGTTTTTGCTCAGTCCTGTACAAAGGTTACATTACAAGTCACCAGAGAACAAAAAGTATGTCACAGGCAGTTGATAGATCATTGCAGCCATGTAGTACTGTGATAGTACATAATTTAACCTGAGGAAGACCACATGGTGGTCTGGATAATGCAGAATGATTCAAACATTTACTAGTCATCAAGCCATGTGCGCCAATGGAAACTTCTCAGTTTCTACCTGGATCTTCCCGCTTTCCAGCTTCTGTCTTGCAGTTTAGCAGGAAACACATTCCAGTCTCTGGGATCTTCTGTGGTGTTGCAGACACCTGAAGAGTGTATCTGCAACGTTAATTTATCTGAATGTATGGATGTGTCTCTTCTGTCTCCCAGATTCATCCGAGTTGTTTAAAATTAGAAGATGAGAAGAAAATTACAGCAATATTGTTAAAAACCACAATCCCAAGATTTAAGTTCTTGATGATAGAATCAAAACGAAGAAAAAGTTTTCCCACTTTCCACCTTTCTAGATATTACTGTGCAACATGGATTTTCCTATCCTAACTAGCTTTTGAGTAAGAGGCCAAAGCCTTGTTTCTCTCATTCTTTCACCCTTTCTGTCTTTCAAAGGACAAATCTTTTTTTTTCCATCTTCATTTCTCTCTCCCCAGCACTTTCGTCAGTTGTTTCCATGAGAAATACAGCCTATGGATTCAGATATATCTCTTCTCCTCTCTTTAGAATGATATTTCTACCCTTCTCTAGTATCTTTTCTGATTTTACATTATTTTTTTTATTTCTTTACATGACACATTAGCTTATTGGTTTTCTACTTTTACAACATTTTCAAAACTGTCACAATTTTCTAAATGATGTACCAGAAGAGGCATTCGGTATACATACTTTATAAATTTATAGTGTCTAGCCTATTTTAAGGCTTCATAGAGACTACAGAAGATGTATTCATAATATAGATGACACATAGAATTCAGAGAGCTTTATAAATTATTTCCTTCCTCTCTGCCTGAAGTTATTTTTCTGTTTGGGATTGCAAGTATACAGGCAGAAAGGGAAGAAAACAATTAAGAAGATACTGCTTCTTCTCAGTATTTATTTATTATTAAGATTATTAAATAGTATTTGGGGAAAGACTTGGGGGGCATTACTTTATAAAGTAAAGACTTCTTCAATCCACAGCATACAAATACTCATATGCCTTGAAATGCACACGTACATCTCCCTGGAGCCCTGAGAAGACTAGCTGTTTACGTGATAGGCTAAGTCTTTCTATGGTTATTTCACCTTCTTCGAAGTTTTGATTATTGTCTTGATAGTAACTTTTATACTGAAATTTGAAACTAGCCTTGTGCCTGATGATACATTTTCATTACAGTTTTTCTCTCTAATCTCACTACTCTTAAAACAAACTGCTATGTTTTAAAAACAGTTATACTGAGAAGAGAGATTTACGTGTCAGTATTTTTAAGAGAAGGACTCAACTATGATTTCAGAAGCAGTTGAATCAAGAATAGTTATCAGCATATCATAAGCAACAAAATATTTTGGGACATGTTGTTAAAAATAGATTGGGAACAATGTGGACACACAGGGACCTGATCTTGAGAGTCACAAAGCTGAAGTGGAGTCATTCTGAAGCATTTAACATACATTACCATGCATTATCTTGCAAACCCTGCATGTGTAGTGATCACATGGAGGCAATTTATAAAAGCCATGAAGTTCAATTTTGTGAAACCTGAATTCCTGAAGCTTTTGTTTTGTTTTAACAGAACAATGAAAATGAAACAGCATTGCATTGTGCAGCTCAATATGGTCATTCAGAAGTAGTTGCTGTTCTGCTAGAAGAGCTGACAGACCCTACGATAAGGAACAACAAACTAGAAACACCTCTGGATCTGGCAGCACTTTATGGACGTCTGCGTGTTGTAAAAATGATCATCAAAGCATATCCAAACCTGATGAACTGTAACACAAGAAAACACACTCCTTTGCATCTTGCTGCACGTAATGGCCACAAAGCTGTTGTACAGGTGCTTCTGGAGGCTGGAATGGATGTCAGCTGTCAAGTTAGTGTGTAATTTCTTTCTTCCTTTCTTCCTTTCTTATCTTACTTTCCTTTATCATTAGAATATGATTCAAATGAAATAACTTTTTACATTTTTTCTTTTAAAATACATTTGCGCTTACTTTGTTAGAAATGCTGCAAGGTGATACAGATTTGTTTTTTATGACCCAAATGATGTGTTCAAAGTGATGACTGAAGAAAGATACATGTCTTCGAAGCTGAATGTATATTTTAATGTTGTCCTCAAACATGTAGATACACAAATCATATCAACTGTTCATGGATGTGTATATATACTTTTTTTTTCCTTTTTTTTTTTTTTTTCCTTTTTTTTACATATTTGGCTTTAATGATACTAAGCTGACTTGGTAAAGCTATGGCCCTTAGTGGTCATAGCAATCAGAAACAATCTTTAACTGAGAACTTGTTCTCCAGGGATATCCTATTCTAAACCCAAAGTTACTAAATAATAGTAACTTTAATTTTCTGCTTTTCTAAACACTTGTTATATAAGTCTGAAAGAAAATCCTATACCAATACACTCTTGCAGCTACTGACTCCAACCTGCTAGCTGTTTGGTGCATCTGATTCTACGCAGAGTAAATTATAATGGTGTAAAAGGAATAACTTTAAATAAAAGAGACATAGATGGGAACAGGCACAAGGTACAGCAGCAGTAAATTTTAGGTCCAGTTCTTTGTAGTGGAAAGTGTCCAAGCCTTTTAACTACAGAGAATCTGATTTTGTTATGTGTGAAGTCTTTCCCGAGTCTTATGATTTCTCTTGATTTGATTAATGGCAATATATTTGAGTTTAAAGTATATTTTGTCTTCAACTTTACAGTAGCCTTCTTGCTGACTTGGTGTATATAATATGCTTCATATTAAAGTTGTTTCAGCTTTTTAGCTATTTTCAGATCAAACAAAGAAATAAACATCTATTTTAGAGTCACATCCAGTCATTCTTTACCAGTAGGTTAGGGTAACGAATCTTGTGAACTTTGCCTAAACTTTGACTAAGTTTTATGACCATCTTAAGCTTTGGGTGCATTTAATCAAACACCTTTGTATACATAATTCCCTTTTATATGGAAAGATTGCACCTGGATTCCATGCACTTTTTTGTTATTTCTGGATTCTTCCATCAAGGACATGTTTTTCAGCTTTTGAGGAAAAGAAGGTGAAATAGGAAAGAAAAGAGAGATTAGGAAAAAAATCCCCCACAAAGCAAACCAGAAAATATTAACGTATTTTAAGACTGAAAATGGATATTCCCAAATGCCTTCAAATGAAAATGTGGTAAAAGTGTTTTGCTGCTTTTGTTGGCTCTAGTATCTTTGTGTTAGCATTGTTACTTGCTTTGAACTATTTCAAGCTGAAATCCTTTTTTTTCCTGTGGTTTGCTTACTTGTGTATTTACCTACCATTATGCTTCTAATTTAATTTGCTTTTGATTTTCTTTACTAGAAAGTGATACACTTGCAAAGCTTAATACAAGCAGCTCTTTTGTTTCAGCTGTCCTTTACTATTACTACATCTTCAGTAATTTAGAAAAGTTTAATGCTTAAGCAACATATAACGCTTGAATACAAGTTTCTGAATGTATAATTTCTTCTATAATCTCTAGCACATGACTGAGGAAAAAGTCAGAAAGAAACTAACTGATGCCTGATGTTTAAGAAATAGAATAATTGAAGAAAAATAGTCTCTGTCATGGCAGCTTACAAACTTATGGTTACATGAGGGTTGAATATTACAGAATGCTTTTATGAAGTGTGTTCTTCCTCTTATATAATCTAGATAATTTTAGCACTATTCTGAATTCTCCTAAGCCTTTTCTATCTATAGTTATACCAAAAGCTTTTTGCTGGTCTTTAAAAAATATAGTGGCTGCAAATTTTGTACAGTCTTCTTTTAAGAAATTAGAGATTCTTTTACTAATGGTAATCTGTTTGCCATCTACACTAAAATTCTAGGACTCTTTCTTTTTTTAAATTCTAATTTGTTTTAAGTAATGTATATTCTTATTTTTCTTAGTTACTCTTAGGCAAGGGGCATTTTTTCCTTTTTTCCCCCCACTGGGTAATCTTGTTTCTTCTGTGTTTGTCCTACTTGCCATAAGGAAATATCATTTATTTATTTTCTTACTGGTATACATATTCTTCATCAATATGTTCCTTTTCATTCAGCGTATTAGCATATTGGGAAGTTGGCTCTGTACATATTGTTAGCTTATTACTTCTATAACCTCTTAAAAATTCTTTGTTGATGATTACTGGCAGCTTATTAAACTGAGCAGAACATACAATATCAGCCTGTTACTTAACACTGAACTCAGCTTTTTTAATATTAATTAAATTGTTCTGCATCACTGATTGGGAAAGAACAATATACAAAGTATAATCCCATGTGGTAAATAAAATTGTACACATTCATACATATTAAATAAATTCAGTCTGTCAGCAGTAAAGAGCTTTCACAATGTTGAGAGACAATTATACTAGTAGCCTATCTGCTGTCACTCTGTAATTGTAAATATTTGTTTGTTTAAATGGGAAGTTTAATTTAGCCATGTTATCTTTCTCTTCTGTACCCCCTGAGCATTTTTAATCATAGCAAATATTTGGACTAATAATAGAAAGAATTTAATTTTTGATTGAATTAATCACACATTTTATTCATTTCCCAGGTCTATCCAATATCCTTCAATCTGAAATTATTTAGAAGTGGGCAATACAAATCTGCTTCATCTCTTTATGCTTTGAAGTTTTCATTTAAATTGAAACATATGAAAAATACACAGGTTTTGGGTGAGTGATAGATTTTGGGCCCTCAGTAAAATAAGATACTACACAGTTCAGTGTGTTTCATGTAAACAGTAATTTTATAATTGTAAATCCCTCAAAAACTTGGCCCCTTCTGCTTATCCAGCTTTTATCTATCCCTATTTGCCTTCCCCGTTTGTTCCAGTAATGATGGCAATTTCCATTGCTTGTCACCGTAGTTCCCCTGCAAAGAGCTATGCCCCTTCCTTTTTGCTGTCACTATGTATGGAGGATATTCCTTGAATCAATTTGCAAAGCTATCATTCTGTCCTTCAGATTATGTCTGAAATCCTTATCAAAGCTATAGTAAACTGCCTATGAATAAGGACTAGACAAGTGACCTAATTACAAGCTCTTGCATATTTACGTGGCTAAAAAAATGTCTAATTGATAAAACCCTTGATGCTTTTATGTGAGCCTGCAAATTGTACACTGAATTGATTTGTGTATCCTGGTGTTCCTACCGACAATGTCCTTCTATCCTTGCTTGCTTTGTGTGCCCAGCTGTGACATTGTACCTGTATTTAGCTGTAAGCTACTTGGGGCAGGGGCTGTCTTATTTAATATGCTTAGCATGATTTGTGCTATAATTCTCTATATCTCTATATACAGAAAACTTATGCCACAGAATGAATATATAATCCAGTGATGCAAACTCAAGCAGACGTTAGCTCACTGTGTTGATGAAAAAAAAACCCAGCATTTTTTGCATTAAATATCACTGTGGAAGAATTTCCAAATATAATGGTAGTGTTCACTTTGCTAGGAAAATATGATCCAAAGCAATGAAAGCTTCAGGAAGTAAAGCAGTGAATATTGTCTATAAATCTCAAGTTTGCTTGCTGTAGTATAAGCAACAAGAGTATATTAGTGCATAGGTACACCATTATAACTGAAAGAGATCTGCATAAAAACTCTCATACATCTTAAATAATATACAGAAATTATTTGCATTACATTTTTTAATCCTTCCAATTTGTGTAACATGCTCCATTGCACCAGAAAAAAACAACCAACCAACCAAAAAACCCAAAACCCAATGGTATTTCTATCTTCAAGTAGTAGTTCACATGTACATTTACAAAGAGGTATATATCTATTCATACAGTCCTCTGAGTTTCTCTTGGTCCTGTTCATTCTGAGGCTCAGCATTTTCCCTGTGTTAAATGGAGTTTGGTAATGGAACTCTCTGGTAACAAGGGCATTTCTGCCTTCTGGACAGTATTTGGGTTGAGGGATCTGATTCACTTGTTAGTTATTCACTATTACCATGAAATCCTGCCTAGAGCTTTTAATATTTACGTCAGCATTCATCTTCATGACATCTCATGCAGGATTGCACATCTGCATCTTACCAAGTGTGCTTTCAATCTCTGTATTCCCAAACTGATTTTCTTTCAGCTTTGTGGTAATATTTCCTCTCTTACCCAGAAAATCACCTATATAGTGGACAGATTGGTCCACTGTTTATATGGTGTGCCTTTCAAATTCCTCTTTTGAACAGACTGTAATATATACCTCATTTCTGGGATATGGCATTCATTAGCATTGTCTGATAGCTTGGAGTTGTAAAGCAAAGACTGTTCCAGGATTCAGGGCAGTGCAGAATACCTGTAAAGCATTTCAGGGTCATGTTCAGACATGACAAGAAATATCACGGTAGAATAGACCAAGAATCATGAAATTATAAAATAAAAAAAATGGCATTTGGCTTTGGATTCCTCTTCCAAAACTATGAATTATGTATGTAGGTGGCTTAAGTTTCTCTAGTCCCTTTATGCATAGCAGAGCTTTGGTTCATTGGTACAGAAGTATCCTCCGGCTCTGAAGTTGCCCCCAGATAGATTTGTTTGCATTAGACATCTACAGGAAATTTCCTCTTCTCATGTTAGTTTTCATTCCATTTCTTATGTATGCTTTCATCAAGGAAAATATTACTTGCCTTTCCTCCAGTGGGGAATTTTGATCAATAGAAAGAACTGCTGCCAGTTCTGATGGTTATCATATCATGATCTTTTCCACCCCTGAACTGAGGAGTGTGAGGATAGATCCTCTTCCTTGTCTTCAAAGTTGTTGATTCAGCATGCCAGAATGTTAATCTTTCTCAGTCTCAGATAATGCTACAGGAATGGATTCTAGTTATCACTAAAGCATGCCCATTTTTTTTTTTCCATTTAAAAATGTCTTATTGATACAGAATGATCTCTACAATTTTAGTCAAGGTGCAGCTGGTTCTCATCTCCGCAGCTTGTCCTCAGTAGGACTAAAATCTAGTGCTCAGGCCTCCTATAACATTTGAACCTCTGTGGCTTTCATTATAGGTGTATACATCCTAATTATTATCCCTGGCAGAATCACAATTTTGTTGAGGTTGGAAGGGAACCCTGGAGGTCGTCTGATCCAACTCCCCTGCTCAAGCAGGGTCACCCAGAACAGGTTGCCCAGGATCATGTCCAGACAGCTTTTGACTGTCCCCGAGGACTGAGACTCTACAACCTTCCTGGGCAACCTGTACCAGGGCTCAGTCACTTGCACAGCAAAAAAAAATATTTCCTTGTGTTCAAACAGAACCTCCTGTGTTTCACGTTTTCCTCATTACCTCTTCTGTCCTGGACACCACCGTCCTGGCTCAGTCTTTTTTACACCCTCCCTTCAGATATTTGTACACATTGATGAAATCCTGCATGGGCCTTCTCTTGTCTAGGCTAAACAGTCCCAGCTCTGTTACTCTTTCCTCATAGGAGAGATGCTCTAGTTTCTTAATCACCTTAGTGACTCTCTCCAGTAGCTCCATATCTATCTTGTACTGGGGAAACCAGAACTGGACAGAGTTCTCCAGGTGTGGCCTCACCAGTGGTGAATAGAAAGGAAGGTCACCTCCCTCAACCTGCTGGCAACACTCCTCCTAGTGCAGCTCAGGATTAACTTTTTTGCGGCAAGGACACATTGCTGGCACATGTTCAAATATGACAGAGTATGTTCAACTGTAGTGAATATGTTCAAATATGAGAGAGACATTCCTCTTTTCTCAAAACAGCAAGTGATCAGTTGTGGTTGAACTCCTATTTTGATGTTCTCTGGCAGGTTACCATGACAAACTTCTCCCCATTGTGGATTTTGAATTTCACCACCTGTCTTTCCAAAGTCAAATATTTTGGTAGTCAAAGCTATACTTCACCTCCTTGGTGACACGGAATTCTATGTTGTGCCAAGTCCACCCAATAGTCTTGAGGTTTATTCCTGTCAGTGAGTGACTAATCTAAAGGAAATGCCATATCCACACAAATACCAAAGAGGAGAATAGGCTGTGTCAAAGCCTTTTTCAAGATTGCTGATATCAGGCCTTTTTCAGTAATCTGACCTATAGCTATCAGTGACTTTTCTGAGAACCGTTTTCATTCCTAGAAATTTCTGAGCCGCACTTTAAGCTCTGTGTGTACCTTTGTGGTTGCACTATGTTGTTGCAGAGTTATCCAGAAAGTCAATTGCAGTTACTGGAAAAATCCTGTAGATACTGTTTTGAGAAAAGGATTCTGAAACCATCTCTAAGTAGATCTGAATATTTAGTCTTCTTGTGCAGAATAAGTCTGTGAATGTTCATCTGGATTCCTTCTGAAAATGGAAAGATTAGAAATTGTTTTGAAATATGTATTTCACATGTATATTCTCTTACTGACTTCCTTCTCCTCTCCGTTATACTGTTAGTATACCTGATGTGCTGGATGTAAATGACATTGGGCATGCTCTACTTTATACGTCCATGTACTAAGTATGAAGAAAGATAAAAAGTGAGTGTTCCTATTGTGGACATAACAAAGAGTTTTCAGGCTGAATTGGTAGGATATATCTACACTTACTGTGTGCTCACATCCCATTTCAGGATCTCTGATTACTTCTAAATATCTTGTCATAGAATCACTGTAACACTGGTGCATTCTGATACAGCTAACAAATAATCAACCACTATTTTATTTGAGGTTTTTTTTTGAAGTCTTTCCACCATAACAAGTATGACAATAATGCATTTGTATAAAATACAGAAATAAACCCCCCAAATTCAAGCAGTAAAACCTTTAACATTTGCCCACAAATAAAAAACACTCAAAATCTAATTTACTATCAAAAAAGGGAGATGAGACAGATTCAGTGAGGTCAAGTAGTGCTTTAGCTAGTGCTAATCCTATTGTATGGAAAGGCATTCTGTTCAGATTTTTCGGTAACAGCAGTATAAAATACTAAGAAAAGTAGCGTGTTAAGAGAGGTAGTT
This sequence comes from Podiceps cristatus, assembly GCA_000699545.1. Classification (NCBI taxonomy): domain Eukaryota; kingdom Metazoa; phylum Chordata; class Aves; order Podicipediformes; family Podicipedidae; genus Podiceps; species Podiceps cristatus. Next base: position 2,208 of record KL261518.1, on the reverse strand, counting down.
TGTTTTTCAGTACTGTAAATTTTATTTGAGCAAAAGTCCATTCACAAAGAATTTTGTGTCACAGAAATCTGCAAAATTGGGTTCACGAACATCTAAGGTAGAATATAAATGATCTAAACATAGACAACCCAATGCTGTTGGAGGTGCCTTAGGGTATCCAAGACATCTCTATGAGGCAGATATCATGCAGGTCAAATGTGAGCATCAGCTGGAGACCAGGTGGAATATCTTTGGGCACCTCTCACTGTGCAACTGAATTGACCTTCTAGGGTGTGTTCCATTTTCAGATTTAAACACCTAATTGTAGATGTCCACATATCAACTGGCTGACTCTGCTGAACAGCTATGTTCGACTGATGGTATTGACTAGATTTTCACTGCCTATAATAGTAGTTTAGAAATTTTACACAAACACAGGCTTGTTAAGTGGGAGTTGTATTACATCCCTACTATGTTTTCTTATATTACCATTAACTATAGTAGAACTGATAGCATTTTTGTTGTTATCTTGAATAATACAAAAAAATTATGGCAGTATTTGTTCTTGCTCATTCAATGTTTTTTATGTATAGATAAAATAGAGGAAAAAATACTTCTAAATGTACATTTTCAAAAGGATTCATTGGTCTTTTGTTTTGCATTTTAAATGTCACTTTTTTACTCTTTTTTTTTTTTCCCCCCCTAGACAGAAAAAGGGAGCGCACTACATGAAGCAGCCCTATTTGGAAAGGTGGAGGTAGTACGCATTTTGCTTGAAACAGGTAAATCAAATTTACAGGAAACACTGATCAGATATTCTTAATATTCCTTATCTGGTGTATGCCTCCTCAAGATTTGGTTATACAAATTACTGTTATCTTTGTCAGCCTTTGCAAATCTAATCACATGTACCTTTCTTTAAAACAGTGTTCTTTTAGAATAAGAAATTACTATACACAGAGAACAAAAGGAATGTTTTCACTAAGACTCAGAAATTCCATGTATGACTCAGTGTATGACACTGTATTCTGAGAATAAATGTATTCTAAGAACAAAATGGCTGCATAAAATTTTGTTATTCATTCTGAAAGACAGCCAAGAATATTCTTTAATCTAGAGGCCAGAAGATTCATGTTCACTTCTATTTCCTTCACTTAGTTATTCCTTACAAACACACCATCCCACTTGCTCCTTCATTCCCTGGGTAACTTTGAGTGCCTGCGAAGAACGGGGAGGTATCTCTGAGAATTGCATTCATCCTGAAAGGACAGGAGAACAGGGATATAGAGTCCCCACAAACCCATCTACTATATCATAAGAGTTTCAGAATTGTTGCAGGTAAATTACTCATCTAAACAACTGACTTATCAGATAAATGAGAAAAACCCATGAAAATACCTAGAAATTGCTCCTCTGAGATATGTGAACTTCCATTACACTGAAGGATCTCATTGATCTTTATTATCAGTGTTTGGGGGGTTGTATATTGCCAAAGAAGGTACGTCCTATACAGCTCTTCATCTGAATCTCAGCCAGTGCATACCTGATCTGAGACCTGTTTTCAGAAAAAAAAGGTCCTTCCAAGATGCTTTCCTGTTTAGATGAATAAGAAGGAGGCAGAAAGGGATCTTCATCTGCCTTCAAAAAAGCAGGGCCTTTTTATTTTAATTCACCTAAAAGAGGAAGGACTGGAGAACATCACAGAAACGTAGGAAGCCCTTAGACCACAGAAAAAGAATAACGTTTATAGATTAGTACACACTGTAGCCTTTGCCAGAGTACAATTGTACAAGACAGTGGAGCAGAATCTTCACTACGATCTCTTTCAACCCCAAACGCTCTGCACTTCTGGAGCACTCCCCACCTTCTGCCTTTTTTTATCTATCAATCCTTTTTTCTCTAGTTCTGTTTCAAAAAAGACTCAGAAGATGTTATAAGTAGCTACTGCAAAGGAA
>KL261517.1:0-12283 GCA_000699545.1 Podiceps cristatus | reverse complement strand
CTGCTGACAGCAGCACTTGCAGGGAGGGCTGGCTACTGCCTTCCGCTCTTCAAACCTGTGCAACTCCTATAAACTGTCTAAAATTACAATGTAAGTAAGTATCGTCCTATCTCTGCAAATCTCTTTATTACAAATGAAATTCTGATTATTTTTTAAAATTCCTTTGGTTTCAAAGATTCTTTATAGTGTGTATTCTAAATATAGACTGAATCTGTGCCAAAGACCGAGTGCAAACATACAAAACCATCATTGATAGAAAGTCTCTTTAATGACTTCCTCTGGAAACTATAATTTGAATCATATGATTTTTCTGGAGTAGCAGTAGGAGGGAATATCTGAAAAATAACTATAATATGTTTTTCAGAATTTTAAGCTTTTCATCTGTACAAACTTAACTTTGTATAAACTGTGCTAGCTATTTTATTCCTTGATTACTTGGCAAAACTAACATTTCCTGTAAAGCAAGTCAGATCTAAAGAGAACAAAATCCAGGGTATAAATGGTGTTCTTGTGATCCCACCCCCTCACCCTCCCAATTTCTAGCAATTACAAAATAACTGTTATTTTATGGTAAATGCTTGCCGAGAACTCCGGTAGCCTGTACTTCTGGCAGTGTGGCAGCAATTGAAGCTGCTGAATCGGTATAGTCTCAGCAAATGAATAGCAGGAAACGTGAGGTTAGAGTGGGAGTCTTAAAGGAATGAGACTTTCAAAAGAGTATAATAAAGGGTAAATCACAAAGGTGGTATAAAGATAATAGAAAAGCAGACGGGAGGTGGAAAGAGGAAGATGTGGTGGAAGGGCTGGGTGAAAACGTTTATACTGAGCAGTGGAGAGGCTTACAGCCCAGCATTCGTAGGTGTCTGTCATAGATGTCCAGTACATACCCTAGTACTGCAATTCTGCGATTTCTGCTTGATGAATATCCTGGGGAAAAGCTCGTAAACACTACTGTATTGATGCAGACTTTGATTACTGTCCTAGACCAGCGATTAAATATCTAACATGTCACTATTCTCATCTCTAATATATTTGTGCTGCTTCCATAAAGATGCAATTTAGATGACTACAATTTCAATTTGTTAAACACTTAGCAGATGTCTCATCTTGCATGAAAACATATGTATGACTTAAAATACTGGGAATGCAAAACATTAATTTCTAGTCCTTGGGAGTTGAGGATATTGGCACTTTCTGCTAGAAAAAAAAAATCACAAAACGGAATTAGAATGTGTGCAAGTAAAACAAGACAGCAATAAAAAGGATTAGATTTGAGTGCAACTGTCATCCAGCTTGTTAGATTTGTGTCCAGTGCAATGTCAATGTAAACTGCTTGGTTTTGCAATGCTGGAGGAGAATAGCCAAGAAAGTAAGCTGAGAAAACACTGGGTTTCAAGAAAATGCAAGCCATTTTGTGGAATTTGCTTAAAATACTGCAATGCTAAGAATCTTGCTGAGAAATGTTTGGCAATAAATTTGTAGAGTTACATTAGGCTATACATGTACAAAATACATTCCTGTGTATGTTTCTTGTTTCTGGTTGCTATTGCAATGGAGTGCAGCGAGAAGTTAAGCTCATGTTAGCTTTTCTGCTTGTAGGTACTGTCATGTGGAGAGTTACAACTGTGAATTGACTGACTTATACATATTTGGTCACTTTGAAGAGATCCAAACTTTCAGAACGAACATACACTTTTCTGGGAGGAGAATAAACCACTGAACATAACTGTTTGGGTGCGGTATTTATTGTTTTCCTCCTCTGCTTGCAGGAAATTTGCCTGAAACCTAGGGAGGTCCAGTGACTTCCCATCCTTAAAATGACTGAAATGTAGCATCCTTCCTCCCGTTACATATTCTGATGTACTGTCCCATACTGGGCAGTTTTCATTAATCATTAATTGATGGGGTAGTATGTGTTTACAGAATTTGCAACTGGCATCAAGCTGACAGAGGACATAATTCACATGCAAAATAAAATGGAGATTGGATGCAAAATTAACAACTCAGTAATGGTAACTCAACACAGGCTGCTTGGAGAGGATCAGGTGCACAGTACTGAAGAAAGTGATTTAAAAGTCATTGTGTACCACAGATTAAACAGGCACTGGAGTGTGATGCTGCATCCCAGAGTAAAGCAAGCTGGGATGTATAGTCAGGCTAATTGTTTGTAAACAAAAGAAATATTTATTTTGTGCAGCTTAGTACTGCTGAGGTTTTACCTGTGGAAATCATACCCAGTTACCAGTGCTGATATTCAGAGTTTGGAGAATTTCAAAAAAATCCAGGGGAAAGCCATGGAGATGCTTTGAGAACAAGAACTGGGAAGAGTTTTTAAAAAAATGTAATGTTATATATAATAAAAAAAATCAATGAAGGCTATGTGGGAAAAGGAAGAAGGTGATTGTTATCAGTGTCTGCTTAGGACAGGTTTAGAAGCAAACATTTCTGTCGGAGACTTCTCGTGGATTTTTGGGAGGACAAAGATAGCTAATTATTGTAATACGTTGCACAGGCTTTGGGGTCCCTACTAGTGGAGGCTTTTCAGGTTGCGTTAAATAACTATCGACAGTGCTGTAGTATACTAGACCCTGACACAAACGTGGCTTAAATGACCTCCCATAATAGTTCAGTCCTTCGCTCCTGAGCCTTGTGTTTTAAAAGAGCTGATCCCGAATTAGATGCTTACTGAAGGACGCTGCAAGAAGGAATCCATGTAGAACAGTGGTGAAAGCGCACATCTGTGCACTAAGGAGGGGAGCAGGCTTGGGGATTCTGTAAGTAAAGATGTGGCACATTCCAGAGCTGAGGGGGCTAGAAGAAAAATAAAGAAACAAAAAATTACTATAGAGAAGGCCATTTGTAGCATGAATTGTTGGTAAAATGGAGGACAAAAGAGATAATAAAGTCTATAAGTTTATGACAAAAGGGATTATGCTTTTAATTAACTGACTCATATTAAAATACTGCTTAGTAGTGTAAATAGCTTATCAGCCCAAAGAAAGAAATTGTCAAAAATTAAGAGACTCTTGGCAATTACCTTTCTCCCTTCCCCAATACAATGACCCAGCGATTTTTTTTTATTTTTTTTTCTTTTCTTTTTCCTGTTTTGTCATTTTAGTAAATAAAACTTGAACCACAGTCATTGCTGACTTCAGCAGCAGCTGAAAATGAATGCCTGGTAACTTATATTTGAGTGCCTAAATTTAGGTTCCTAAATCTGTATCTGCAAGCGGTGTCCTTCGCTGTTGTGCTCTCCTCTTCTGGCAGGGAAAAGATCTGAGTGCAGAGCTGGGCTGAGAGTTGGGGCTCGGGGACATTCCTCGCGGGTGAGACTCTGCAGCATATTTCGGCTTTTTTTAACTTCCTATTTTCCTGCCGCAGCCCCAGCCATGTGTAGTCGTGTTATTTCACAACCGGTTTTCTGCCATTAGCAGTGCCAAGGTCTTTAAAACCAAGCGGTGAACGTTGTGCTGTCCCAGGCAGTTTTGCTGCTGGGTGGCAGGTTACCCAGATTATTGGTGACTTTTGAACCAAGGTTGTTCTGTGCAGTGCCTCGGCTGAGCCTCCTCTGGCCTTTTACTGCCTTACTAGGTGGAGAAAAGCCTGGAAGGTACAGAGCAAGTGCAGATCAGTGAGCGCTTATAGAGAGCCATATGACTGCTCTGCATGTCAACTTCACCCGCGCCAGCAGAGCGGGAAGCTGTAGGACAGGCACCTCGTGGATTTGCACCGAGCTGAAAGGGCCGGCTCTGAAATTGCTGTGAGAGGATGGAGAGTTTGCTTTTTAAACCTGCTGTACCTCTCAGAAGGAAGAGGGCTGGGACTCCAGAGGGCTGGATGAGTATACTTGGACTCCGGGGAGATAGCGGGTTTTTATTTGTGCCATTGAAGAGTTTTGCTCTGAAAATGTTACTAATCACTATTTTCTTCTATTGAAACGGACTTTTTCCCCTCACTTGCTGACCACCTTCAGTTGCTGCTGGCTTAATCACCCTAAGGATACAGTAAGGATGCAGGATGCAACTTTTTTTTTTTTTTTTTTTTTCTCTTCCCCCTGGGCACACAAAAACATGCCTTACACATACAGTAAGGTATGTAAGACCATAGCTGCTAATTAAAATATTGACATAATCCTATGCTCAGCATTGATATGAGTTGATAAGAGTTAAACTGGCTTTGTAGCTTATGGGGAGCGTTAGGTCGTATTTCTGAGTTTCTCTCATGCAGCATCTTTGCTTGGTAAGTCTTGTGTTTGCAGGTAATGTTGAGTGACTCGTGTCTGGTAGTGGCAGTAAACAAAACCAAATATTTGCAAAAAGTCTTTGTTTAATTCTGGTTGAAATTTGTTAGAGTAAAATCAGTTGAAGGCAACTTTTTGAATATGTCATAAATTTATTATTGATTGATCAATTTTTATGGTTTCTTTGCTATATTTGTGAGCTAGAATTTGACTTTGACTTTTCTATGCTTAATGGAAGTTTTGTCTTCTACAAATATTTAGACAGCTAAACTGTGGGGACAATTTTCAGCTGTCTTACAGTGTTTATCCACAGCTGTTGCTCTGCATTTTCCTTGTTTAAATTGATGGAACATGACAGATTTGTAGGAGATGCTGGAAAGGCATCTTTTAATTTTTTTTTCTTCCCTATAGAAAAATTAATTAGTAGAAAAGTAACACTGGGATTTTTTTACTTTAGATTGTGAATATGGACCTTGAAACAAAGATGACTTTTGAGTTTCTCACTTCCACCCTTTTTCTAAGCAGACATTTTCTCTGCCTGAAGCACCAAATTTCGTATCCCTCACTATCTTCTAGTCCAGTTTTTCTATAATCTGCTCAGATTAATAATATTTGTGTATTTTGCAATCTGCAATGTATGCATGCAGACAAAATATCTAATCTCTCTTCAGTCTCTCTTTCCTGAGTAGCTCCTCTCCTCAGGCTGAGGTATAAAGCTGGAAAAGTTCAGCTGTTTTTGGTGTTTACCATGTTGGGCTTGTGAATATATTGAGGAAAAGAATCTTAGTAGTTTTAATAGTACTCCAAGTATTCACCTTAGGTACTCGCTGCTAAGCTTCCTAATTAAGCTATGGACTACCTGTTGCAGTTTAACTATTGCTTGTCTTAACACAACGTTGTACATGGTAAGTATTTTCTGTAATGTGTTGCTAAGGCAATACATAATTGACTTAAAGATTTAAAGCAAGGCTCTTGCTGACATTGTGTTTATTGTTTGGAATGCCAGATTAATTACAGCATGTATTGCAGTTGCTGTATTATGAGCTACATCTGCTTTTTGTTAACTTTCTCTGTAAATGAGAAACTGTCAGTGTATACTGTTTGTCATATTCTGAAGGAAAATTCCCCAAACCCTATAATTGTGGACTTTAAAGAACTGTTGTGTTTAGATCACAAGTTGGTTTATTTCTTTTGTTTCTGGAGGAGCTGACCCAAGCATAGGTGACTCCTCCCTGTTTTGCAATAAATAAATAAATGAACAGAAGGCTGTCCCAGGCCGTTTGAAACTTGGCCGCAGGAGTTCATGTTGATTCTCCTCAATCTGAGCAGTTAGACACGCACAAATCCACAGCATCCCTCGTGCCAGCAGCTGGCAGCAAATACTTCATTTGCTGGAGCTATTTAAATGAGCCTCCAGATTGCTACCATTTCAGAAAACGGCTAGATCAATTAATTCTCCCCCCTTTGAGCGCAGTGTAGGTGACAACTGAGAAAGCTTTTAACGTCACGTTTGCTTGAGACTTTTATGTTGCTTGCAGTTAGCGTGTCGATTCTGTGCTCGGGGGGTGTGTACCTACAGCAGTGAATGCTGGTTCTACACAAAAACATATAATCATGAATTTGTATCAGCTCAGAGAAAGATCCACTATGGTCACACTTCTGAATGATCTAAGGAAACAAATTCTAAGTAGGAAGGCAGCCAGCAGGTGGGTATCATACTGTGAGTAAATTTACAGCGGAGTGATTTGAACAGTGTTCATTCCTCTAAGAAAAGCAGGAACAAAGTTTTGGGCTTTTCTGTTTTTTAATAAGGGCTTGCTGCACTTGCTGTAAAGAACAGCAGTTTGCTTATACTTGGGCAGATAAGGGAGAGCCAAAATACAAACACAATTGTAATATGAATGGAATTGTCAAGGGGCTCGACATCCAGTGAGAGTGCTTGGCAGCAACTGTAGTAAAAACTGAAATTTCAAGCCCTGGAATGGAGTAATATAGACTCTTATCATTGTAATTGAGTTACTTGGGAATACAAATTTGTCACAATCTTTCAGCAAAAACTGGAATTAGCTGTTTTGGATTTTGAAGAGCTTCTAGCCATTAGCAGATACCCTGTGATGCATTCCATACTGTGTTTACATGTATACTAGAGACTGACATAGTCTTCCACTCTGTGATCCCCATACTTCTATTTAAACTCACTTTATCAGAATGTCTGCAGAAATTCGCATCACATAGACGAGCAACAAGCGATGAAGTTTCTAAAGGCGAGTTTTGCTATTGGTCACATACTGGAGAGACACAGCTGGACAGAAGAGATGCAGGGGAAAATCATCTTGGGGATGATTTCCTGATGTAGAAGGTGACACTTGACATCTTTTTAGGTGTTTTTTTAAGCATATCACGAAGAAATTACTCTTGGAGGAACAATGTGGGTAGTGTGGTGTTTACTTGCTGTGAACACCTCCCTGAAAAGAAAAGCAGAAGCTTTTAAGTAGGTCAGTGGTTTTCAGGAGATGAAGGTTCACTTCCCAGATCAGCTGCAAACTGTCATTCTGGAGAAAATAATTTTAATATCTGTGAATAAGAATAGCCTTTTAATGTAAGATATACAACTGTTACAGTGCCATATGAGTATTACCATGATTAAAAGCCAAGAAATAATAGGTTGTTATATGGTTAAAATGTATGATTCAGTATTCACATCAAAAATCACTTAGAATCTTAGAATCACAGAATGTTTTGGGTTGGAAGGGACCCCCAGAGCCCATCTAGTCCCACCCCCTGCAGGGAGCAGGGACACCATTACCCAGATCAGGTCGCTCACAGCCCCGTCCAACCTGGGCTGGAATGTTTCCAGGGATGGGGCCTCCACCACCTCTCTGGGCAACCCCTTCCAGTGCTTCACCACCCTTATTGTAAAGAATTTCTTCCTTATATCCAGCCTAAACCTACCCTGTTTCAGTTTAAAACCATCACCCCTTGTCCTGTCACCATTGTCCCTACTGAAAATATTTTCCCCCTCTTTCTACTTGTATAAAAGCAACCTGCAAGTCATAAATAATTTCCATTAGATGGCTAACTTTTTTACTTATTAGGTGCATCACAAATGCATTTAGAAGAAAGATGGAAACACTGTTTCCACTATCTGCCTATTTGGTTTTTTTCTTCCTAGAGGCTGCAGCCTGCACAGCAGTGATGCATGGAAAAAGCTATTTCGTTGCCATGCTGGCTGTAAAAAAAAATACACACCTTGTGCTTTTAAAAATAGAAATAATCTTGTTCAATGAATGGCAGAAACTAGTTGACTAGTTAATATTGTCCTGATTTCAAAATATGTATTGATATCTAGCACTTCAATTTTCAAACCCAAGATATAGAAGTGTAATGTATGTGACAGTGATCCAACTTTCTCTATTAAAAAAACCCAAAAAACACTGCCACCTTTATAGCTTCAAAATGAGTTAAGGAGGTTTTTCTTCCATAGTATCTATGTATTGTAAGCAGTTATTTGTATATGGTAGATGAAAAAACAAAATAGGTAGTGAATATTATCATCTTGCACTTAAGTTCTCTTTCATTAAGAGACCTCTAAGCGATTAAGTCAGGATTGGACTGTGGGCGGTCAGACTAAAGTTTTACTAGATAGTCATCACTATCCTGTATTGTGCTGCTGCGAGCCCTTACTATGCCTGTGTCTGTTTGCATGCTCTGGGTGCCAGCGCCACACAGGTAGCTGATGTGGATATGTCATGCACTAGGAGTTATGAGCAATGAGCCAATGACTTTTCAAACTACACTTAATTGTATTATAAGTAAGAAAAAGTACATACTGTAAATGATGTGTTTTCAAGATGATGGGAAGTTAGAGGTACTCTTTGAAAGGCAGATACACTCATAGTGTAGATTATGCCTTTGCTGTAACTTAAAATAAGAATCTTTTTTGTGTACTTCATGTTGCAGTTATTACTTGGTTAGCTTTCAAGAAGATTGTACAGATGTTTCTTTATTGGACTTTTTATTTTCTCTTTATTTAAAAACAAACAAAGCAAAAGAACAGACTTGGAATAAGAACCTCTAAAAATATAATTATCCAGGAAAGGGGAAAACTTTTATGGGGAGAATCCATTTCACTCTGTAGAAGTGTGATACTAAAGCAGAGAAAGTAGTATTAATAATTGTAACCAAAAATACTATGTTTAGCTGTCTCTGGCTTTAGTCACCAGGTGTCTGATGTCCTCTCGGGAACTAACTGTTTCCTTCTTTCTGATACCATTTCATTTCATACCGCTTCTCAGGAAGACAGTGCTCTTTGTACTGTTCCCTTGGGTGCATCTAGTGCAGTAGTCTTTGAAGACTAGCTGCATCCTCCTGTTCAGACCACAGAATTAATATTTTCCAATGGCTGTATAGAGGTCAGCTCACGCAGTGGAGTGCAGTCAGAGCAGTAAGACATTAAAAGGCGCATCAGGAAACATAAAGATGTGAAGTAAGTGTAGTTGGATTTGGATGTGGGAGAATTTGCAAAGAAGGGTGAGCCTCAGGCATGCATTTAGGCTCATGACTCAGATGTTGTGATGCTTTTTATTTTGCAAAATACAGCCACAATTACTTTTTTTGCAGATGTGTGTGTAAGAAACTAAAATTATCTTGAGGCTTATGAATCAAAATTGTAACCTCGACTTCGAATCTGTTTGTAGTGAAGATATAATGGTGTTATTTTTGATAGGAATGTTGTGGGTTGTTTTTTAAGTCCTCTTAACTTGATCTTACAATACTATAGCTTTTTTCCCCTTTTATTTCTTATTTTCTTTCCTGGGAATTGTGGTTCTGTGTTTGCGATTTGAGATACAATGGTAACAGACATTTAAGTAATAAACTGTGAATTCATTGGTTCTATGCTGAAAAAAATAAGACATAACAGACTGTGTCCTGCTGAGAGATGGCCTTGCTTCGGGTGGCTGCTTAGGCCAAAGGCTGAAGAACAACTGCCCAAGGAGTAGCAGAACTGCAGCATGACATGTGCCTTTTAGTGTCTGAATGCATTTATAAAATGTCCCGAATAAACTTTCTTAGAAAAAGTAAAATAAGGTAATTATGGTGGTAAGAAACTAAAATTGCCTAACTGAAATGGAGTCTCTGGGTGATTACAATTAATTCATTCTCATTTCTTCTTTTCAGGTTTTCTTCTTCTCCACCTTGGCCTTCCCCTTCTCCCTTCAAATCCAGTCACTTTTCTGTTTAAATTGCTATACCTTCTGTTACCTCTTCCTTCTCTTACCTCTTTGTTTAAGCTTTATGAGAAGTCTTTTCAACTTCATTTCCTCTGTCACTGGGTCCGAAATCCAGTCATCAGTAGTCTATTTCTCCAAAAGTAATAAGTTGTACAGGTAATCTATTTTTTAAAGCTTATCTCATGTTTCCAGCTAATTTTCAGTTAATTCTGGGCATTCTGAATGTTAATGTTCGGTGTTCTGCTGGGATGTTTCAAGGCTGCTAAGAGACCCGAATATGGGATTCAGCTCTGATTTTGATATGGAAGTGCACCTCATATTATTTCTTTTCATTTGTGAGTCTACAGCAAACAGCTATTTCTGTTTACTTTAAGTAGCCATTTTATTTAAAGTATCTTGTTATGGCTTTTAAAGTTTTCTTTTGAACTACACTATGAAATCTTTGAGAAACAAGGTTCTTTGCTCTACCAGATGGTGCACTACTTCAGTTTTGAGTAAGGTTGCTGTTGTGTTACCCAGTCTCTGCTTCATGAATATGTATGTGTGTGTGTCTGTGTATGTACATGCCTATATACGTGGCTTTTTTTATAAATGGTAGAGGGGCTAGTAGGCTTCACCATTGTACAGTTGTTACAATGCAGGATTGAAAAGCAATGCTTTGATATTTAGTGCTCCTCAGGTGAATATGTAACAGTAACCAAATGTAAAAACAGCAGAGGGTTGTGTGAGAACTGCTTTGCCTGGCACTGTGGCAGTAGCAGTGCAGCATATTCTGAGTAGAACAGAAATTCTTCTAAAGATGATTTTGAGTTAGATGCCGGTAAGAAGGAAAGTTAAGAGTCAAAATTCTGAGAAGCCAAAGAGTCTTTCATATGAGTGCACACATATAGGCAGTGGCTCTGGCTCTTCGCAAGAATGTTTTGTAATCGGCTGTTTGTCCACAACAAACAGATCCCCCAGCCTCAGGATATGTCTACTCTGAAGACACTATTAATTGCTCGCAGCCATGTTAAGTTTTGTGATGTTTTGGGTAGGCTTTTGATCATGCCCAAGTTGAAATATCATTCAGAGATGACGATGCTGCAGTCTAATTTAAACTACCTAAAAACCTTTAAACTCAAACAAACAAACAAAAAAGTGTTGTTGAGTGATACATCTGAGGATACATGGGGAGTCTGCAGGAGGAAATGGCCCGTTGCATTCTGCCTTAATATATGAGTAGCTGCTTTTCTTCTGTGGTTTAGATACCGAGAGGTGAATTAAGTGCTTGAGGTGCATTGCAGAGAGGGTGAGAATTCTTTTAAACTGGTAAGCCAACAGCAAGAAGGGCCAAGTGACAAATTTTCTTTCTTATTCAATTGAGTTACTTCGCCTATGCCTTTAACCATGAGCATTTGCTCTATGCTTTTAGCCTTAAAGTTTCTTCATGAGAATAGATTGAGCCTATTTCAGGTCTGTCTAGGCTGTCATCAATCCATCTAGTTTAGTCAGTGAATATCCACTCCAACAACTGTACACACAGTATTTCCTTATTTAAAAGCATTAAATAAATTGTTTCTATTCAGTTATCCCTTTTTCCATACTAATAGGAAGCCCTACATGACCTTTTTGATTAATTCACTTGTTTTATAGACTTATGTTTCATCTTTTTGTTGTAGGGTGAATAATGTATTCACTCCTTCAGTTGGGAATTACCAGCTTACATGGGTTCATTTGGCGTTCTCTTTACTTTTAACTTCTCGTATAGCTTAGTGTGTTTTTGATAGTAATTTTGGAGCAGATATTTTTATAACTTGTCCTTAGCATTGCTAGGTCTCTTTTGTCTTTGCTTTTCTTTGAATGGCGCAAGTTCAGTAATACTCGTGGGCTATTCAGATCTTAATCAGCTGCTTATTAAGAATGACTGTCATCTGCCCTGGTGTGGCCCAGTTGTCTAGCTATTTTTAGACTAGTGGCATTTCTGAAACTTAAGTCTATTCATCCTGTAAACAAGCTAGATGCATAGCTGTGGTCTGAAGAGCTTGCCCAGACATTAAATATAATGTCTGATATGTAGGAGAAGCCTACATGGTTAAATGTCTTAATTATTTGAAAAACTTCTTGCCTGGCAAAAGTTACTGTAGATGCATTTGCACTGGCACAAATGTGTTTTTTTGCTTGGAGGAATTTTATTTTGTTTACTGAAATGTTGCACACAATAGTAACAAAAAAGCTGGAGGCTTGCTGGTATAGCTGTGGACAAAGACTGAGGAGGTGGAAATTCTGCCAAAGTGTGGAGTGAGGAATTTGAGGATAGGAGCAATAAAAGGCCACTTCAAGGCAGGAGTCTGGCAAAATGAAGACCGTTGAGAAAAATTTCCAGCTCTTTCTCTTGTGTAACTTTAGCTGCTTTCTGTTTATGTAAATATTCCCCCATTCTTGAGAAGGGGGGGAATATGTTAGATTTATCTTCCCCATTCTTGGGGAAAAAAGATCCTGCCTATCAAAATCAAGTAAAAGATAGATTACTATACAATGAAATCTTTTAATTTTTTTGCAAGATACTGATCATGTTGTTTCTTAAGAGTCAAACTCTTTTCCGGTTTCTGATACTACACTTGCATTTAGAGCATTAGAGCCTTTTGTGCTTTTAGCACACAGACTTCTTCTGAAGCCATTCTGTGTTTGCAAACAATTTGTAAAGCTTTGGTGTCTCGCTTCTTCATTCATAGTAGACATCTGTTTTTTGCTGTTCCTCTAGTTTTATTTAAAGTATACTTCCAGTTGTGTTCAAAAGTTTTTACAAACAAACAAAAAAACCCAAACAAAAAAA
>JMFS01027632.1:0-10771 GCA_000699545.1 Podiceps cristatus | reverse complement strand
TATACCTGTAGAAACCCTTCTTATTTTTAGTGCTAGATTACACATTAGAGTCACTGTGTTAGTTCCACCTTTTACTTACTTTGAAATTTAAAACAATTATGAAATTGAATGGAAATCAGAATTTCATTTGTAACAGCTCCCATTTTTTTCACGTTTAATCTATACTATCCACACTCCTGTAAAAGGTAAACTCACACTATGCAAATAAAAGCTTCACCAAAAAGCCCAGCTGCCTAAGATTTCACAAGTAGTTTCCTCTTCTGAAAAAGCAATTGTTGTCCATGTCAGCTCCTAAGGATTAGGATTGCAAAACCATAAAGCAGAGGCAAGAACTTCAATAGAGTCCAAACCTTGCTCAACAACGCAAGCCAGTTCAAGTCGTGCAAAAGAACACCGTTTTATCCACGTTAAAGGCTATCCATAAGGCATCTTAGAAATGGGTTTATTTGAAGTGTTTCCATCCTTTGCAAGAATCTACCCCATGATCCAGGCTCATTAGCAGTCTGCCCTCCAGCACAGTAAGCAGCGACAGGCACGTCTGAGGAGCACAGACTCACAAACCTCCTTTGTTTGTTCTTGGGGAATCACGTCCATATGTGAGCAGAGACAGCTCTACTTTCCACTGGAGCTATATATAAAATTAATTCTTCCTTAATTTTCATCACTTGTAAAAATAAGCATGAGACAAGCTACCAGTATTAGGTGTTAAATTGTGTAGCGTGTTACTCTGCTTATGATGCAACTTCCCATGTTAGTATAGGGATTCCTCACTGGAGAGATTCTCGTTGGAGAGTTTATTGCGTCAAAGTCTTCTCCTACAAACTACTAAGCCACCTGTAATGATTACTTCTCTATAATGAAGGCTCGTGTTAAACCAGGAAGGTCAGCATCTCCCCTTTTGCCCCAGCTTCTACATCAGCCTGCACCTACAGCTACAAGACTACTTTCAGTTCCTTCCCCTGGCTTCATTAGAAAACACAGACACACAGATGTTGGGTTCTGCATCACAAGGAGGACAACCTGAGGCACGGAGTGTTTCTTGGGGCTATGAATTAAACAGAAGTTCCTACCTAGTAGCACACCCACAACACCTGCACTTCTGTGTGCTAGCAGTAAATATATTAATTTGCATTTTAGAACTCCCCGAAGCCTGCAAAATTAAATAGCTAGCTCAAAGCAGGTGATAGGACTTTTCATAAGTAGTTTACGGATCAACCAACTTAACTTCCAAAACTGACTGCACAACGAATGGTTACTACAGTAACCTACAATGTAGCCTGAAGGTCTCCATCTCTTTGGGCAGGTGGCCCAAAGTCTCTTCCTACAGAGAAAGCAAATATTAAGACCCTTCCACTTCAAAATTATGGTGGGAATAGAAAAATTATTTTCAACAGCAGATTCAACATTTTGTCTCTTCTCCATAGATTGCATCTGGATTTCAAAGGGCTTCACATGCAGGAAGCTACTGTTACCTACTGGACAGGGCTCCTCAGATTTACTGAGAATTATTCATTTGAACCTAACCAGTGAAGAATGTAAAAAAATCATAAATTGAAGACATTCTTGATGTGCTATTACCCAACACCTGCCCAGATACCATTTTGAACAAATCCACCAAAACTAGGGTTAACTTCTGCAGCTACTCTTACACGAAGGTTATCATTCCTGCAATTTGACTTTTTTCAAAAGCTGAGGTTGCAGAAAATCCACGGGGAGGTGCTGTGATTACCTTTAGAATAAAGAAGTTGGGAAAAGGAGGATGCAATTTTATATTTGAATATTTTAAATACTGCACATTTTGCCAGGGCATAGACAAACACCACATGGCTGCGTGATAAAGCAAAATCCGGAGGCTCAACAAATTAAGAGACTCACATCTAAGTTGTGCTGCCTTTCATCTTTCAGTGAAACACTAACAACTGCATTTTGCCTGGAAAGATAAATACTAAATCTTGCATTTACATCAGATGCTAGTGTCAAAGGCTTCCTTACTAGCCAAAGCTCTGAGTTGTTAACTACTAAATGGCTAAATGACAATGGCTGTTACTAATCGCTTATTGAATAATGAAAGTGACACAACTGATAAAAGGTTTCAATCCTGGAAAAAAATGATTTATAGTATTTCACTCTACTGGCACTGTTATTTGTATGACAAATGGTTGGACAGACACCAGTTAATCTCTGCACACCTCCAACTCTGATGTGGCAGCTTCTGCTGGAGCAGCCAAATAATCAAGAACGGCTAACAATACAGGCACGCTGTCGTGAGGGGCTGAATGCTGGTATTTTATCAAGGCTGATCCCCAAATCAATTTATGAGATGGATTCCCCCCCCCCCCGCTGCAGTGGGGGGAGGGAGAGCATGGCAAGAAAGAGGAGGAGTATCATAAAAATGGGAAGCCACCGCTTGCAGCTAGGTAGATCGGCCACACTCCTCTAGTGCAGAAATGAAATCATCAATACAACTAAGGCGTTAATGATTTCAGAAAGCTCAGTATAGTTTATAGATTTTTCTTGATGGCAAAATCCGAACTGCAGCATCATACAGAGCTGTCAAGACTGTTACGTTGTAGCATAATATCACATCACCTGCTGTGTATTGCAAATCCCATTTTCCCATCAGATGGGAGAGGGGGATGTGGCTGCTTTTGAGGGGGTATGAGACGGGATTTCCCCCCCGCCTTGAGAAATGAATGCAGCTTGATATTTATAAGCAGACCATCAATAGTAGCTTTATCTCATTGGTTGTATTGGTATCATCGTACGTCCTGCAGAAGTCAAACGTGTTTTATCAAGCCAGTCTTTCAAGCACAACAAACCTCTCAGAGTGCCAAGATTCCCAGAGTTTGCCTACTCTTGCATTATTTTTCAACTTTGCACCCAAACATTTTAATTTTTCTTACTAAAAAATGATGCTGACTTCTATTTAATGATGAAAACCAGCCTAATGAAAGAAGAAAAAAAAAACCATGGAGAGGCAGAATAAAAGCATTCTAATTTTGCCAATTGAACAAAGTGAGAGACAAAGGATTTTTATATTCACGCAACGCGGTTGGACTAGTATGTACTTTGCTAGAGCTCACACCTTGCACATAATTAACTAAAACCCCAACAGAAACCCATTAGACTTAAAAGCAGTTTCCTATACTGCAGTGGTAGTAAGATAATTAACTTACTTCCTTTTCTCATTTTGGTCTTAAAAAAGTTAAGTATAAAATAAACAGCATATTGCAATCCAACTAAACAACAATAAAATGCAGCTTTTACACGACTGCCAAAAGGCTGAGTAGTCCCGTCATATTTAAAGGTTACACAATACTTGAAGTGCCCATTTAGATTACAGCCTACACAGACAAGTGAAGTTTTCACTTGGCTTTGCACTATTTGCAAAGGGTCTTCAAAGCAAAGAGCAACAGCACATCTTCGATGCAGCGTAGCAGAGGAGGCCAAGTGAAGGGTGACACAGGGAAAACGACGGGCTGAGGGAGTGATTGTTGTAGTAGCATCTGAATGGAGCTGAATGGGCACCACATTCATCAAGGCCAGGAAAAAAGATGCTGTAGCAATTGAGATACCAGGTGGTGAAAGAGGTCCGAGTCAAAAGATGAAGTCCAGGCCACATACTTCAGTGACACTCAAAGAGCTAACAATGCCATTTTTCTAAGTCACGGCGACATGGAAGGGACATAGCAATGGGGGGTTTAAGGTAGTCGGTTAGCCATACGAGGAAATGCGTGCCCAGTGGTGAGTCTGGATAGAGAATACAAAGCCCCACGCAGATGAATCTCTCCAAGTCAACCACTGAAGGATGAAAGCTCAGTTTGCATGTGCACATGTGAGACTGTTCAGAGAAGGGGACCTGACAAAGCAGGAGAAGTAGCAAGAAAAATTTTCTTCACAAGGCCTAAAAGATCCCTGGAGAGATGAAATCTTATAGGCCACACCCCCACTAACAGGAGAAGTGAGGATGGAGATGACTAACATCACTGGAAGAGAGCAAAAAATCATCACTAAAACCAAACAATATGTGGCTGAAAACAAAACCCAAGTCAACGCTTCCCTGTGTTTGGATGATGGATGCCCATTTACAACTGCTTCTTGTGATCCACTGGTTAGTCATTTAAATCCTTTTAATTCAAATTACATTGATCATTTTTCTAGTGCTTGTAAAAATTCTCTTAAGTTCACATTATCAAGCAGGACTAACTCAGTGTATTTGCTCTTGAAAGACATACTTGTGATAATGTAGCATTAAAAATTGTTCAGCTTTTTATCACTTGACAATCTCCCATAGGAGATTTAGACAACTCTGTTACTTGCTTTGCCAATGGAAATTATTTTCTGATCATATCACATACCAGCCTTCCCATTATTTTGCACCAGATCAATATCAGGTTAAATTATACATAGAGTCTTCAGGATCCCATCCCTCTTTTCAGCTACAAGCATAACATCAAATTTTTTCCAGTTCTCAAAACCAGTCTCACTGCTACAAGATCCCTTCACAATTATGTGACAGTTGATTAGGAAGCTCTTCAATCAACTCTGTAGTACTCCTGACCACAGCTAATCTGGTTGTGTAGCTATAAATAATAATTAATTAACCAAATACACAAACACCATAGATGATGTTTAGCTATTGCTTAACTGTTTAGAAGTGCAAATTTAAGGTAAAGTGAATACTTATTCTTTCCAATGATAGAAAATGTCTTGCTTTTCCTTTTTGAAATCAGGATTCACTATTACAGTCTTTTGTCAAGCATGACTTTCATATCATGGCTAGAATTCATTTGTTGCTGAGGAATTTAAGAATTTCCTCTTTCATCAACCTTATAGACCTCACATTCTACAGACCATCAATTCTTTCTAATATCTTTAATTTCCTTTATCAACAATTTCTATCTACTGATTCACATTCATTGTCATCACCTTCCCTATCCTTCCCATTGACACTTTCTTAAATTGTTTTCCCCACTTCCATTCTTAATCATAAGGCTTTTTTAAATACAAGCTTCCTTTTGAGTAGAGAACCGTAGGTCTTTTGCGCTTAATCTTTCCTGAACATTTTCAGATTATTCTCATAATTACATTTAATCTTTCCTCCCAGACAAATTCTCTCAGCATTGTTCATGGTTATAGAAAACAAGCCCATTAAAAGCTTTGAGTTTGTGTACATAGGTATATATGTATTAATTAAGAGAACTATACTGTGTTTGTTCAAGACAGAGGAATTAGGCTTGTCTTGTACTTCACAATCTCAACTTCGAGCACATGCCTTATTGCCCAGGTGGAGTGGGACTAATGACATTTAATTATTTACTCTGCATCTCCCAGGCATCGTAAGGTATTAGCATGAGCCTGCTGTATTCTTCTAACCCATCAATCAAATCTCTGAAAGAAAGCAGAGGCTCTCAACCTTCCATGTGCCGTTAACGTGCAGGTAGTCGCAGTAACGGATGGCACAGAAAAACACGACACATAATAGCACAAGATAACTGCCAAAACACCATGCAGCCAAATAGAATAAAGGCTGATGAACCAGCAGATTCATTCTTTTACTGGGCGTATCTGCATGTGCGCACAAGCGAAGAGCTGCTTGCTTGGTGGGCAACATCAAACGGGTTTGGTAAAGAAACTAAGCGTGAAAAACCAAGCAAAAGCAAGGTGCTATCGTAGGTAATACAAAACCTGCTGATGGGAAATTCAGAGCTATCAACCAGAGACTGATCTGCTGGGTTCCCTCCAGAGCGATAAAACACACTTTCCCTGTAACGTTATTGAAAGGATACAAAATCCTTAAGAATGCTGTAAGCAATACAGTCAGCTTTTCCTGCTTGAAATGGGAATACACTGGATGTACTGTAAAATCGTAATTGATTTAAGCTCTCAGGTTAGTGTAAATGGCGAACAGGAGAACCGCACCCTATTGATTGATCTAGCACTGACCTGGCTGGAAAGCAGTTTCACCCAAAAAGTGGAGGGGAAATAATGACATCTGTCCCCAGAGACATACAGCTGAGATATAAACAGGGATTTAAAGGGAAATTTTCCTAGTAAATCTCTCAGCCTTTCCACAGTTCTCATTTCACCCTGGTTCATTCCTCCCACCCCCTTGCAAAAGTGGCTGGACTTCTAACTTGTATTACCGTTACGGAGGATGCATGGCATTCAGCAGTACCTTTTACTTGAAGATAAAAATCTGTCTCCTCTTTCCCCAAAGCTTTTTAAAAGTAAAAAAGGGGATAAAAAAAAAAATATTCATTTTGGATTTGTCAATCAAAATCTCAGGCTTCAGCATTCTGCTTTGGTGGATGTGTTAGGACAGACCTACAACTCTCTGAAAAATGAGTACCTGGTACGGACTAAGAGCTAGGAGGTGACAATTCCTGGATGCTGAACGTGCCATTGCCCTTGAAATGACAAAACCCCTCTGTACCTCGCAGGGTCTCCGCGATCTACTTCTCTCTGGAAGAATAACTGGACTGAACAAGAATCCTTTCCTCTTAATGCGCTGCAGAGTTAAGTTTCTTGTCTATTCAATGTCCTCCTACAAGCAGGACCAAAGTACAGAACAATTTTCACAAGCAGAGACTGAAACAGATTAATGCACTGGCTCCTGCATTGCTGAGAATATCATTTTGGATTTTATTCTGGCTCTGTTCGGGCTCTGGGGGACAGTTTATGTCAATCTTTTCTTCTTTTTTCAAAAGTGTTGTAGGTTAAACTTTGCGCCTAACCACCCTGACAGTGTCCCTTTACATTTTTTAGACGAGCCATTGAGTAGCATTATGACAAATTATGGAACCTGATGATATGTAACAAGAACATCTCCTCCAGTCAAAAGCTGTGGAGGAAATAAAAAGCCTGAAAGAACTATTTCTAGGAAAAAAAAAAAAAAGAAACTTTTCCCTCTTCATTAGTATAAGGAATTGCAGATGGTGAAATACTTCAATTAACCACGAAGTAGGGTTTCCTAGTACAACAACTGTATTCACTTAAGACAGCATGTAGAAGACACAAACTCTTCTTTTGCTTGTGGAGCTATATAGGCAACATGTGAAAACCTTTGAAAAACATCTTATTTAGAAGCCAAGTTGCCTTTACATCGTGTTTTCTGTACTTCTATCATTTTTCATTAGAAAAACCTGTAGGAAATCAACGTTTCTATTGGACTCAACCTGCCTCTGCCTTTATTGGTTAAAAGCAACAGTCCGCTGGCTGTGGTGCCAACTAGCCCGTGAAGAACCTGTTGGGATATTTTGCAGGCAGAGAAGCAGCAGAGTATAATAATAAATAATCTATTAATTAAGAGTTAATTATTAATAGATTATTTACGAATATTTTAAGTGTCATGTTTACCTGGGAATAGCTTTTTAATAACTTTCATAATATAAAGAAAAAAATCTATGAACTATATTGGTATTTTTATTACTAAAGGCAGCAGCTAATTATCGGTGTGGTTAAGAAAAAAGGAAAACCCTACTTCCGATCTCCTCCATATCTATTTTTTTTCATGTCACAGTAGCTCTGAACATACTTTGTACTCTTCAGTTGGTAATGAACTAGAGTACTGCACTTAAAACCTTTGGTACATATTTTGCAGAATGATGTAGACCTGCTCTCAGTGTCTTCAGCCATAGCTCACTATCATGTCTCTAGAAAACTGTGGAAGTCAGCAACTATGAAGCTAATTCTTACCCAAACCTTTGTCATCTTCATAGTAAAACCACCACGTCCCCTAACAGTTGTAATGTTGTTTAAGATGGCTGGGTAAACAATGCAGCTTTACAGGTAAACATCATGTTTACAGGTAAATACATGCTCTACTAGTCCACCATTAAACTTTTAAGATCAAAGCCTGAGTCTTCTCTTTCATATCATTCTAGTACATCCCATTCCTCCATGGGGCACTAATAGTCTGTTACCAAAGTTTACCTTCTCACTTCGCATCAGGGACCAAAAGGTTATCTGTGAGCAACGGTGACCTAATTACTAATATGAGTTTTGCCTAGGCAAATTGGTATCTGGGAGATAAAGAATATAGTTGACAAATCCCTGAAAATTAATCGATTTTCACATTCTCCTTATAATCACTATGGATCCTGAAACCAGATTCTTTAAGTAATCTGGTAAGTATTAACTTACATTTTACCTCATTATTAAATATGTTAAGCACATATTAATCTATGATTTATTACAATTAAGTTTTTTCTAATTTAATTAAACACCAGGGCCTCTTAAGCATTCTATGAAACTCAGGTATGTTGCCTGGCAAGTGGGGATTTTCTGAAAACAATTCTTCAGGAATCCTCGGTGATATTTTAAAGATCTTGATTGTGGACTATCTAGCATTGACGAATGCTTAGTTTTAGGATGAAGATCTACACATTTGCTATTTACAGTATTTCAGTGGAATCTTTCATTTGAGGCTCCAACTACCGAAGTATTTTGTATTTAAACAGACTTGAACTCTCACAGCATCATTTCTAAAAAGTATATTCCCTTCAAAATATTGTCCTCAATCTCCATAACTACCTCTACTGTTTTATATATGATTCCAGAGGTGCCTATTTAGTAAGTCAGTATGTATTTAACTGTATAGCCTCTTGTGAAGCCCCAAGAGCACAGCTAAACAAGGAATGGGAGAAAATGTTAAATGAATTAAGTAACTTTGGGTGGAGCCACGTAGAGGGAACTCTCTAGCAATCTCTTCTGGCAAAGAAGTTTGAAAGGATACAGAAGGGTTTAAGGAGAAAATGGGACTGGAAACAGAAGCGATGGATATTGTCAAAAGAGCAACGATCTTTTGAATATTCCTGCAGTATGCTGAGACTCAGAATCATAGAACGGTTTGGGCTGGAAAGGACTTTAAAGATCATCTAGTCTAACCCCTCTTGCCATAGGCAGGGACAGCTGCCACCAGACCAGGTGGCTCCGACCCCCGTCCACCCTGGCCTTGAACACTGCCAGGGATGGGGCAGCCACAGCTTCTCTGGGCAGCCTGGTCCAGTGCCTCACCACTGTAAAGATTTTCTTCATTGTATCCAATCTAAATCTGCCCTCTTTTAGTTTAAAACTGTTGACCCTTATCCTGTCACTACAGGCTCTGATAAAAAGTTTTTCTTCATCTTCCTTATAAGCCCTCTTTGTATACTGTTCATTTAGAGAAAAAAGGACTCTGGATATATATCCAGGCTGCACTAAGCTTGGACTGGTAAAACATGTTTAGTACCTGCACAGAGGAGAAAGCTGAGGTTATTGCTATAGAGATCTATCAGGACAGCATTCTGCTATGCACAGCCAGTAATGCACCCCAAACCAGAGGCCACAGGCCATATCCCTTATGCAGCTGGATTACATTACACACAATGCTGAAATGTCAACTCCATGTGCAGAATAATTCCCCTTGACATACTGAAATCAATAACTTGCAACTGAAGCTGGAATATGAAAATCAGCGTGTAACATTTCCCAGCCCATCTTACAGGTGATGGTTGATTCTTCCAGTTGTGTAACATTTTGTTAGAAATATCCACCCATTTCCTCTGCCACTGCAGATGGCACATGGCAAGAATGCACTGCAAGCCTAGGGCAACAACTTACTGGACATGGAAACGTTGGGTATCTTCATATTCAAAATATTTTTTTTTTAAAATAATTTGAAACTTGGCATATCCCTTAACCAAACAAGATCCAAATAAAATGTACCAAGGAAAAACAATTGTCACTCAATTAACACTACTGCCTGTGAGACATCTCCAGAGACTGCAGAAATATTTTAAAACATCAGTAATGAGCAGAAAGATGTGTGTTAGTCATTAAGTATTGTATGATTTCCTTTACTAAATCCACCTTTCTAAGCTCAGACTGCTGTGACATTCATGTGATAAACAGCATGTCTCTCCATAAAATTTGATTTAAAAAAAAAGGAAGCCAAAAAACCAACAAACGTTATTTATAACTGACCACTGACAACCCACTGACTGGCAGCCATCCAACCAAAAAGTAATTATGTGTGTGACAATGATGATATTAAGCTTAACGTAATAGGGTTGTTTCCAATTTTAAGGTTAAGTAAAACATGAACTGCACTTTTATGTATAAATAAGTTGTTTAAAACATTCAAGTTGTCTGGAAATGGGTGAGATCACTTTGGTGTTTTGTTTTCCACTACAAAGTATTACCTTAGCTGAAAAGCACTGGCATTTATGATAATCACAAACCGGCCACCTTCACTAACAATTTTCAAATGATTTAAAAGCTAAAATGTCCCTTTCTCCTTTTCCCTTGGAATACTAGCTTGCATGACAATTGCATACTGCACACACAGCCACTGAAATCCCAAAAGGAGCAGCTTGGGAAAGGAGAAATAAAAGGGAACCGAAATAGTCTTTGAGGGAGCAGCCAATTCCTTGTCAAATGAAGCAGTCAGAAGTACTCCAGCCTAGCTTCGTAATCCATCACCACAAACCGCGGCACTTCCTCCCCAGATTAAAGACAGATTCAAAGCAGTGGGGAAGGAGGTACAAAGGAAGTCAAAGTCAAGTCAACGCCATATCAGTCTGAAAACCCTGATGAAGACGATGCGTGCATAGCAGTAGTGCTGACAAGCACTAACCAACCTCTTCAGGCATATAGCCTGGAAACTGGTGCCTACCAGGTGAGAATCATGTTCTATTAAATATTATTTAAAAAAAACCCAACACAACAAACCATAGATATTTCCCACATTTCAGCATCCCTGAACACATGTAAGTCCATGGGACCTGAT
>KL261513.1:14597-27379 GCA_000699545.1 Podiceps cristatus | reverse complement strand
GTAGAAGGCTATGAGATTGGTCAAGCATGATCTCAACAGTGTGAGTACAGACCTATGCAAGCAGGTTATTCATAAGTCAGTCCCAAGCTCCAGAAATGCAATGCAGAGGCAAAGTCCCGATTTGTTAGCTCCCCTATAAAGTTAATGTAGCTGCAATGAATGACAGTAGTGTGGATTTTCACTTGTAAACCCCGTCTTAGATCAGATGGAGTTAATACCCATCGATACCATCCTTGGAGGTCTGTGTCCTTTGTTCAGTGAGTAGAATGGAGATGCTCTTGGTGCCTTTTTCAAGGAAAGCATTAGTAGAGATTTTTCTTACTGTATGGATGTAAGTGCTTAAGTTTCCACAGGAGCCAAACTGTGTAATCATGCCTGTCTATATACAAGTTTGTACTTGCTTTTGTAAGTGATTTCTCTACTTGCTATACTGGCTGTTGTGAACATGACTTTGAAGCACTTAATTGCCACAAGTTAATAGTGGGGATTTCCTTCAAGGACTAAGGCATTTAGAAGTCAAGTTTTGACATGCTCAAATACTCTTCTGGATCCTGCCTTCAATCTCTTTTTCAAAATTGGGCTTTTCACTCTAGAAGCAATAAACATTTTGTGTTGTGAGTGTCCTAGAAAAGCCAAATATCACAATAGTTCTATATTCAGTGAAGCTATACAGAATCATAGAAGGCTGAATATAGCAGGATGGATTCAAGTAGGATATTTCCTTTACAGCTACTTATTGAACTTCTAAACTTCATGGCTGAGTAGATGTAGGCCAGAGTAGTCACTGAAGAAATCTTTTAATTTTCACTGCCTTTCAATCTTCTCTTTCACTTCTGGAAGATTCATTATCCCCGAGTTCTTATGCAGACACTTGGCAAAGTTGATCTTTCAGTCAAAACCACTGTGAGCTTACACTGCCTGAAATTAATTCAAATTATATCTATGCAACTGTAATAAAAATAATTGAAACCTTAATGGATAATAAAAAAAAGACACATTACAAGTTAAAAACTAGTTTTGATGTAACCTGAGGATTTACAGCATAGAAATATGTACTATTGGATTATGAATTTGTAAAATATATATTTGATACAGCTGTAATTTGCATTTAGTAAGATCTAATTGATACATACAGTTGAATAAATAGCACATTATAGATCTATTCTGCTTTTTAATTTCATGAGAATTCCATTTTAAAGTGCAATAACCCAAAGGTCAGACACAGAGAATAACTATGTTAGTCACAATTGCACCGAATTATTAACTCAAATTTACTATGGCTTTTAAATCTTGTCTTAATGTCAAGCATAGCGCTGGAGAACTAATAATACTAATTGAATTATGGTTCTAAAGTAATTAGAATTTCAGGATAAACAACATTATTCTGTGTATGTATGACTGTGATGCTGGAGATAGTAATCTCTGCATCATTAATTAATAAAGAACCCATATGTTCTGTTTTTAGCAGTGCTGGAGGCTGAAGTATTTTGTTTATCAAGGAATAAATCTTTTATAACGGTTTACCTCTGAAAGCAGATGAAGGATATGCATCACTTTTGTGACTTCCTTCATCCACAAGACATTTTTTAATTATAATTTCATGTCAGCATATAATGTCTAATACAGAATGTGAATTTGAAGTAGATTAAAATATTTTAGCAAAGGGTGTTGTTTTTCAAGAACCCCAAATATTACTGAAATAAATTCAACTGTTGAGATCAAATTATCAGTCAACAATTTAAATTGATTTTCCATCACTAAGATTCTATACTCTGTGATTCAGATAAACTGTACTTGGAAAGGAACTAGACAAAACTAATGACTAACAAACTCCTCCTTTTCACACAGATTTAAGTGACAACAAAAATATATGTGTCTGAATTTGGCTGAAAGCTTTGATGAAGATCCTTTTGGATACCTATCAGTTCCTGATAAATAACATCATGAGCATGTATTATCTCCTGATTAGTGGGGGTTTTTTTATATGTATCTTCTAATAAATCTTACACTCTAATAGAAACACACAGAGGTCTACTTTTCTTACTACTACAAAAGTTGAGAATGGTAACAAACAGGTTTCCCAGCCCTGGCAGAAAAACTGCTGTGATCCTCTTTCCCAGCTGCATCAGAACATGTGATTCTATCCCTCCCAGTGTAGTAAGAGTTGTAAACAGGAATATCAATAGTTTAGAAAAAGATAACTTCAAAACAAAACCTATAATTATGCAGCTACCCTTAGTCTACAGACAGAAGACATCTTCCATCCAATTGCTCCTTCCTTTGTCTGAGAGTCTCTGCACATCTCCTCAGTCGTCATGCTTACCAGCTCTTGAGAAGCTTCTAGCAACTCACCTTTTTTTCAGTATACTCTTTTTTTACCTTGTACTCTAGTGCCAGGTAACCTGTAAACACCTAATACTATCTACAGATTTGAAGCATGGTAGATCCATGTAGACCTCTGTATCCAACAGCTTGAGATGTTGTGTTTTATATATAGGAAACACACAATGTTTATTTGGAAAGTGATTGTGGAAGTTCCATGTTCTACTTTTATCTGCTATTGAATTCATATATTACCGAATATGGCAATACTCTCTGACTTTATTATTGGTTGTATGGTCTAATTAAGGACAGAAAAAGACTGTATATCACAAATTTGTTATGCTTGCCTAATCACTTCTGATCTTATGCTAATCTAAAAGCAGTTATTAGTATATATCACTTTAACTTCTGTCATACTCTTGTTTCCCAAAACCACATCATTTTTGTTAGTGCACGGATCGTCTAGTAACAAAAGTGGTTTAAATCACAATGATATAATAACTTCTGTTATTTGTTTGTTTGTTTTTCTGGATTTGCTAAGTTTTAGAAGCAGTGGGCTTTCTTTGCAATGATGACCAAACTTTTATCTCTTCAGACTAAACTGACTAGGATATGATAAAAATAGTATGAATCGCTTTTTTTCTTTGATGCGTAGACTCTTATCCACCCATTTCCTATCACTAACTAATATTCTCTTGTAATATTTGAAAGAATGATATGTGTAAATCATTCATCACGGATTGCCATAAAAATATCCTGAGATCCTTCCTGCTACAAGTCACATGCTGGTCTGGTATCATCAGACTCTAGTATATGTGTTCCCAAGTACTATAGTCATTTCATTTATGAAGAGAACCACTGATACATATGGTTTGGTTTCATCAACTTCAGATTAAAATGCAGGTCTCAAGAATGGCCTTTGACAAACTTCAGTACACTAGCAGAGGAGGAAAGGACTGTAAGTAATACACTCCCAGTAAAACACTGGGAGTTCTTTAGCAAAAAGTAGATCAGTGAAGCATTTGGAAAACTATTGCAATAACCCATATTAAAATGTAGAATTTAAGTAGGCTTTCAGTAATGAGATAAATATTCCAGCTGCAAGATACATACAGACTTTTAGTATTCCCTTTATTTAGTTAAATTAAATAAACAGAAGATGGGCACTGCCATTTTTGTAATTATTAGATTATTTTTAGGCAATGTACTGTTCACTGAGTGTGGAAATTATGCTGAATACTGGCATAACTCTCAGCTGAATCATTGCAAGCTCTAACTACACTGAAAATTACTTTGACCTGCCTGTAATTACTATGTATGTTTGGACAGATTATGTTGCTTATATTCTACTATCTGTTCACTCTCTTTGTTCACATGGAATGATTATATTGGTAGCAGTGACACTTATGCATTAATTATTTCTTCACATGAAGAGAAACTTCCTAAAATGTTGCAGATGTACTTTTTCATTAGGAATTAATGAATACCCAAACTGGAAAGTAGGTGACACTCATTTTTTAACCCAGTTCAGTGTTAACATGGTTTGAGAGTCTTAAGAAACATCTTTACACAGCTGTGTTTCTAAATTTAGATAATGGGTTATCCTTCAGAAGTTCTGTTTGTTGTAGCCTAAGACATGTAGGATGCTATTGCGACAACAGTTCAAGCACTTAGTCTTGATAAATCAGATGTTTCCAGTGTTTGCTCTTTTCTGTTTGGTTCCAAAGTCTACCTACTACTTCTAATATAGGAAAAAAAAAAAAAAAAAAAGTCATATTGCCTTAAATATCTGTGGTGTTTTCTTCCTAATTTTACAATTTTCTTCTTGTTGTTAATCCTATTTAAGATGATATTATTCATGGTAATTGGATGCCAATTATTTCCTGTAACACCTGGTCAGGTTTTTTTTTATTGCCAGATGGTTGTGATGATGCGGAACGGAACACTGGGATATTGCAGTAAATGTATTGGGGGAATATTATTAGTGAAGTGTTTTGTTCGCTCTTTCTTGACTTGAAGCTGCAAAGAACCACCTCTGAGACATATTTGCCAGTTGTGGTCACATTATATCTTCCTGAAAGATGATAATCTTGGATTAGCATTAATACTTTGTCACTTTTTTTTCAAGGTTTTTATAGCAGTCACTGGAGATAAGTCATCTCAAAGTTCTATGAAGCCAAATTTCACAGTTTATGCATTAAAAAATAATAATAAAATCTCTCCCTCTACCCTTTGCCCACTGCTGTATGCAGCCTATTAATGTAGAAGAAACTTATCTCACTCTGAGACTTTGGAGAATAATTACTTCTCAGACCAAGCTTGCCCTTTATAATCCTTTTTTATTTCACTTTGTTTGGAAAATTATTCTGAAATTACTTTTGAAGCTGATTTCGTTACTTCTGGGCACTTCTGTAAATAGGAGTTGCATGGATCAAAGAGGCTTGACATCAAACTAGTTGAGCTCAGTATCAAATAACTAATCTTGGTGCAGCAAATAACATATTCCCTGATGTGATGGAAAAGGCTTGTGCACACTGCTGCAGTAAAATGTATTTTTATTATAACTATATATTTAAAGTATAGCAATCTGCTGCATTTTATAGAGTTTTAAAATTGTCAAAATAAAAAGTGGGGCATTGGGGATTATCTGTTATTTTTCACCAGATCACCAAAATATCATCGTCTAATGTTCTTTGAGCATTTTTTTCAAATATATACATGACATGGGGCACTTAGGGCGAGCTAGCCACAAGAACAAAGCCATACCACTCAAACACATAATGTTTTTAATGTAGTTATGAAGAGGGATGGGTACACCAGGTAGATAGCGCTTTCTATTTTGCAATGTGCTTGCATGTCCTATATTAAGTACATACTCACACTAGTGTGGTCCTTTGTGATCCAGCTGTGACTTATGCTATGGGCCCAAGGAAAGGGGGCACTCACTGCTGGCCCTTGGTGTGCCAGGCCCTGCCATGCATTGACATCCCTCCAAAGGCTCAGGCTCCCATACCATGTCAGGCTCCTGGGCATGGATGCTCCCCCACGTTCTGTCATCTTCATTACGGCTTTCTAACTTACATGGTTAATGTCACTAGTCACATCACCCTAGGCCAGATCTCTTTGACTTGCTCCATATCTAAAGCCAGTTAGTAGTTATTATCTGAGGTACTATTACCTCCTGGCCCCACCTTGTCCCCCAAATGTGTTGTGAGGATGAGAAACCTGTTAACAGTTCATTTGTGCTTCTCTGTTTCTTTCCTACATGCACCTAACATCTTAAAGCAGGGCAGACGTAGGCCAAAGCTTTTGTGTAAACTGTCCTTAAAACAATCATCCATGCTTGGTTTGTTTTCTCAGCACATACCAGCATCCTCTACTAAATCAGAGCTGAGCAGACATAGTCAAAGTCTCACTTATCTGCACAGTACTTCACCACAGGATGCGATGAACCCTATTTTCTTCATGACGCTGTTCATCTCACAAGGTCAGCCTTAAAGTGATATGGGTAATTTCATGTACAAAGACATGAAGTGTCAGGCTTTGAATTTTATACAGAGATGATTTATGTTTTGTCTGATACCCACTTGCAAAGGTGTCAGGGTAGAGAAGCACATTCAAAAGAAGAAATTTCCCGTTATACACCGTCTGTTCTGAGCTGTCTGCCAGAGAAGAGAAGTTGTAAACCTGACTGCTTAAGACAGGTTTACAGCTTTACATTCCTGCATCATTTGTAAAGTGGCTGGGATAGTGTGGTCAATAAAGTCAATGTATTTGTTTTATAGAAATAAACCTCTTAAAATTGGCCCATGTAGCAGGCTATTATGTTCTTGAAAACACATGTCAAAGGGAATACAAATAAACAATGAACTCGGCATCAAGGCCCCTTCTGCTCTGTCACGCTGTAGCTCTCATGGCTGCAGGCAGGCTGCATGTCTACTTACAGGCAGCAAGGGCTCCTGCCTGAAGCCGGAAGGTAACAGACCTTTCTCTCATACTTTCTTGGCACCAATAATGTCTGAGATAATG
Source organism: Podiceps cristatus (assembly GCA_000699545.1). Taxonomy (NCBI): domain Eukaryota; kingdom Metazoa; phylum Chordata; class Aves; order Podicipediformes; family Podicipedidae; genus Podiceps; species Podiceps cristatus. The sequence goes on along the minus strand of KL261513.1, from coordinate 21,028 downwards.
CTAGTCAGTTCTATTCGTAGTAGCATACATTCAGTTCACTAAGGTTTGGACATAAAAATGAATATATGTAGTTTCTGTCTTGCTCATTTTTCACTTGTTTTTGTTACGATATTCTTCTGCCTTTGCGTATCTGTGGTCCCCTCCTTCCCCTGCCCCACCATCTCCCCACTCCACTCACTCTCTTCTCCCTTTGTTCATAGTTTTGATCCTACACAGTGCTCTCTGCTCCATGTCTGCTGTACTGCTCTTTAAACAAATCACCTCCTTTCTTCCAGTTCAAAGAGATTCTACCTTCTGCCCGCCTCAGTAATCTTCACTTCCATTATGGTTTCTTTCTCCTTCCCACCTTCTTCTCTTTCATATACATCATATTGTTGTTCCACTCATGTCATGACTTCGTCTTTGTCAATGTATTCAACTTTTCCCCCCTCCTTCATTCCTCTCTCCTAAATCTCCTATTCTTACTGCTTCTTCCAGAATGCTCGATGTCATCTTTTAAGGGAACACTAAATCTTAATCGCATCCTTTTCTTTTCAGCCCCTGCCTTTTACAGTGCAGAGGAAAAAAAAAAAAAAAAGCAGCAGAAGCTGAAGTCGGGAGAACAGAAACATTTGCAAGAAAGGAAGTTTCCAATGGTGTAAACTGAAATGTCACACACATTGAAAATGTCACGTAGATGTCTTTATTTCAGAAGGTATTCTAATATCTATTTTCCATTCTGTTGATTATCCAAACTGTTAAATCTGGATTCTTGAATTATTTTGCAATTAGAATTAACCCATAGTATACCCCTTCCCTTAACTTTCTGTGCAAGTTTTCTACCATCTCTATATGCAAATGTAGTCTTTCATTGCATTTTATGTACTTTGTGCTACAATGAAAAAGGAAGACAATTATGCTCTATTTTCTGAGTATAGTACCTTTAAGAGGGTATTCTGCTCTCTTTTTCTCATTTTGACTCAGAAATATAGTTTTCTTTTTACCATTTAAACAGTAGGGCACAAAGATATGCATTATGTTTAGATTTTCAATGTCTTCTTAAATTGCCTCTTTCAAAAGTCCAAGAGAGAAAGTACTTATACTTCACTGGTTAAAATGTCTGTATACTGAGATCAAAGAGGTAAATTTATTCTGACCTGAAGATGTCTTACCAAAAAATGCCACTATTTTGTCAGTTTGCTCCTGTTGAAATAAAGTGCACCTCGGGTTATGTATTTCAGTATATCTTTGTTACTACAGAAGAGATGAAGTTTTTGACTTAGCAACAGTCCAGAGAAAAAGAGGTATTTGGACTATGAGTATCTTGAACTGTACCTAGGAAAATTGTAGAAACTTGTGAAGATCCTGGAGACCAGGAATGATATGGTCACTGTGAATGATGGATGAAAGTAAGAAAAAGGCTATTGAATGTATTATACAAATCTTTAGTGGAGGACTCTATGTAATAAAACATATTTTAAAACATGGGTGGTAAGCTGAAGCCTGTTTTAGTCTTTATTCACTGGCCTGTGTCGAAGATTTGAAATATAAATATTGAATCTGTGGCAGTCGAAGGAGATGAAGCAATTATAAGAACTTTCTTTTTTCAATGAAACTGAAAATCTTCGAAACCCTTCTTTTGCTTTTTTTCCGTTTTCCATTTTAGTTCTATCAGGTAATGAAGATAATAGAAATGGCAGGTTTGACTTGTGAGACTCAATTAAGCTAGAATCTCATTGGAAAGTCATCAAAACTGTAAGATAAAGCTTAACAATGAAGTGATGCTTTCTGTGAAATTAAGGATAGTCTGCACAACATTTCAAACTACTTACAACCACTGACAACGTTTTGTTAGCAGGTTCTTGAATACTGTTTCTGGCACTGTTTTTGTCTAATGTAGTACATTCAAAATGGGCATTAACGTTAAATTTCTTGTAACCATATATGGAAAATACCAACAGGAAGAGAAAGAAGATAAAACTATCGAAATGCAGATGGTACTTTTGAGCTGATGGAGGAGTTAATTAGTGTCAGTATTTGAGAGCAATAAACATGCTCCCTGCACCCTCTGTCTCTTCCATCTTTTATGGCTATTTTGAGAAATGCTTTGCTGGTAAAGGATTGAGCTGGTATCAAATTTGGCAATATTATTTTCCTTTTGTAGTGGCAAGTCCAAAGGTCCTTTTGCATACCTGTGGCAGTCATCCTCATCTTTCTGCAACCCTAAACCATCATTCCCAGAACCCTTTACTCACAGATGAAGCTGTTTCAGTTGCCACCTGCCTCTCATCTTGGCAGTTTGTCCTCTGCATCAGACAAAGCAAAATCTTTTATGAGACATTTTAAATACCTCAGAACTCCAAATCAGCCAAAATTTCTTACCAATAACTTTTTTGACAGACTGATTGAAGGGGAAGGGGGGAGGCGCAGAGGTAACATCTATATAAATTTCACTATAATGCTTTATTATATCTTTATTATACTTTGATCTTCCATATGAACTTTTTAATTAATTCTTTGCAAAGTTGTTTATCTGACATTTTCTTCCTACACAGTGCTTACCAGCACTTCTATGCTATTAATTATGGTTTAGATGGTTTAGGCTTAATATTGTGGTAGGAGTTTATTCATACTATTTTTTTTTTTTTTGATCAAACAAGACTAAAGATGATGTACCCCAAATAAAATACATGCAATTTCCTCTGAAAAGTCTTGTGCTTTTGAAATGGAAACTTTTATCATATTTATGTTTATTTGTTTTTTTCCCTGAAAATGTTATTTTTGCTATTTAAGAAAACAAAACCACAACAATTCACCTTTAAAATGCCAAAATTAAATGTTTCACCTTTCATTTTCCTTTCTGAAAATCCCTTTTGCCATGTTTGCCCCAAATTTTTGGACAATGAAGTTTGTATTTTTCTGCAAATAAATTACTATTTAAAATACCCCACAGTTACTTCAAAATATGCAGCTTTTTTGGGTAGCTTTTAGACAGCTCAGGTGGGTTATGGGTTGAGCATAGAAAACATCTGTTTACAGGTTTGTGTCAGTCTACATTCTTTTTTGGATGATTTTTAGACTTTTTTTTTTTTTTTTTTTTTTTTTTTTTATGAAATGTAGATCTCGTAATGAAAGCATCCTTTACTTACTCTGTCATACATTCAACTTCCTTCAATCTTAGCTGTTCCTTTAGCAGAAATTTTTAGAGTTTGTTTTTCCTCAGTAAAAGCTTTCTTGGGATGCGTAGTCTTCTCTGGTAAACCTTCAAAGACAATTATTTTCCTCATTCCCATCCCATTTAACCCCTGGAATGTCACCTCCTCTCCACATGTTTCACACTGTGCAAATGTCACACTGTGTAGACAGCTTATAAAATACAAAATTAGTTACTGTAAGAAACAGCAAAACAGTAATGATGAGTGGTTCAAACACAGTAAATCAAATAATATTCTTTAAAAACCTCTAAGAACTAACTAGTCTTTTTCAGGACACAAAAGTATTACTTGTTGCTGTCTTCAAAATTTATTAACATAGCATTATTTCCTACACAGTAAGCATAAAAAAATGAATGTAAACAATTTAAGAATTAAGAGCCATAGTCAAATCTTAAGTTTCAGTGATATATGATATACTCAAGTTAAATTCCATTAGTATTTTCTAATAATATTCCAATTAAGGGGTCACTGTTCTTTCTTGCTATTGGTTTAATATATTTCTTTTTACTTAATGAAATACTAGTAGAAATAGAGAGCTTGCCTTGTTAGTGTACTTATGTTCTGAGAGTGTCTGAAATGATTTAGTGAAGGTACAACATTCTCATAAGCCATGGTTATGAAACAAGCAGTTCACAGTAAAAAAAAATAATTTTCAGAATCAAAGGTATTCCCAGATGTTTTTGATCTAGAAGAATAAGAGCTAATACACCTAATATTTTTCTTTGTTATAAGCCTAAATATTTCTATAATGCTTTTATTAGTTGCATATTTTTCACTTTTATATTTAATTTGCCCTCTTAGCTTTTTTTAAAAAAATTTTATTGACTATCTATTTTTAATATATTTTTGTTAAATATTGCTTTTATCAGATTCTGCTCATATATATGGACAATTTTAAAGAAAATTATTTATAACCTATTTATTCAAAAGAAATGTAGTCCACACTTAAATGGCTTTGAAGCATCAGTATTGTTGTAGCCTGTGTACCTACTTAATTTGGAAAATTCACTTTCTTTCTGTATTTATTTACTAATTGTTATTACCAGAATTACCCAGAAGAAATGTTTCTATTCACATAGTAAATTGATGTGGCAGTAATGATATGCCTGTCTGCTTTGCTTATAACGTTTGAACATTCACTTCTGTCTGAAAAGACAACAGAGCAAAGAGAGTTAAGAAAGTGGAAAGAACTGACTGTGTAGCTTCTCTAAGGGAAGGTCACGAAAAGTTGTAACACATTTTGTAGTTCTGAATACAGATGTTTAGTACTTTTAATAGTAAGGAGCTCCTGCTACTTTCTAATTTTGTTCTGTTCTGTTCTGTTCTGTTCTGTTCTGAGGACTCTTGTATCTTCATATATGACCAGAGGGGTGGGAGCTTGTACCTTGACAACATCTTACTAGAGGTGGACTTTTTAAGCATTTATCTGACAGGCAGGAAGTAAGCTGAAGCTGACTGAGGCAAGAGGGAATTTTTAAGTGAAGTAAATAAAGAAATTTCTTATTGTTATGTATTTTCTATAAACATACAAAAGATCACTGGTGATACCAGACAACAGACGTTTTATTTTATATATTCAATAGTTTGCCAGTAAATTAGGAAAAACCCCACACCTTTCTGTTCTATTTGTCAAGCATTAGAGGATCTAGTCCTTCTTTTTTAGACTTCATATCACCTGCTGTAGTACACAGACAACCACTGCTGATAGGACCTAAAGGCTTTATCTGCTTGCAAGCAGGTTCTGCCTCTTCTGAGTTGACAGCTATTTCAGTATTTTCATTATTATCTTCCTTAGACTACCTTTTACCAATCTGATTTCACCCATTCAACTACACACTGAAATGTGGGGAAAAAAACCCTTCAGACAGCCTGATAGCTCTTTGTCAGTGTAATCTTAGACTTGGGAGTGGTTATGTGAAATCACAACCTGGAAAGTGAGCAGCTACTTAGAATGTAAGAGACATTAGTTAACGGTGTATGCGTACCTCTGTATGTCTCTCTATATGTAATATCTACCAATCACCAAAAGTTTCCATTCTTCATACCCTATCTCTTTTTTGACAGATTATCACTTGGTTTACAGCCAAAGTGACAGGTACTTTGCAATTAGACAGTGAAATTTCCTGATATTTCAGAAATCTAGGGCATTAGGATGACCTTCCCCTTCTTTGGAAATGCTGGCAATGTGGCTTTTGTTGTGAATTTTAAGGTCAGTTTAAACTGTGTTAAAGGATGTCGGGAAGTAATTTGTGGCATGTGATGAGATTAGGTTTCACAGTTTGCTTTCAGGCTAAAATGACCCATGTTTTTGTCATCTTCAAGCTTTGTTTATTTCAATTTATATTATTTCAGAATTAATTTCCTGAAAAAGGTCTAGACAGTAAAGGATATCTCTTCTGTTGCAGAGCAAAACATTGAGTGCCCAAGGTCAACTCTTCTATACAGAAGCCTATAGGATGCCCCATTAATTGAACAAAAGAAGCAGACATTCACCAGGCATATGACTGGAACAGAAATTCCATAAGTAACAAAAGATTTTTCCATTGTAAGTATTTAGTATTTATCCTTTCCCTTTCTAAATTTTTTTACTGTACTGCTTAGGAAAAAAAAAAATGAGGTGTTTAAGAGATGATTCATATAAACTGTATCTTTATTGATATATCTTGAAGATTTACGCAGCAAGAAATCAAGCCTTGCAGACTGTCATTCCTTTTTTATCACTTCCACTTCTTTGAAGGTTACCATTAAATTTCCCTGTTCAAGCTGTGTATTTGTTAGTCAGTGGTCCTCTGTGTGTTATGGAGTTGCATACACCTCTAACTTATCTCTGTATTTGAAATTCACCCAGCAAGAACTGCTTTCCAGTGCTTTCTGGTTTTAGCCCAATTTTCCATCTGCCCTGTCAAGCTGAGTGGTTATATAAACAATGATATGTTTTCCCAGCTTGGCTTTGATTCTCAATTAAAACACAAATACAAGGCAAAAAGCATACTTACTCATTTTTATGTATCTTGAATGTTCATGCACTCAAAGCATAAATTTTCTGTACAGCTTCCTAGAAGTAGGCAAATATAGAAGATGAGTTCCCATAGTTTCTGAAGTAGCATAACTTCACAAATCTGAAATTACTTGTAGAGTGACGTTGATAAAGGTTGGCAGGACTAGCCAACAAATATATATACATCCACATATATATATATTCCCTATCTCCCCCCAGTTCCCTCCACGCACCCCCCC
>KL261513.1:0-14587 GCA_000699545.1 Podiceps cristatus | reverse complement strand
CCCCCCCCCAATTTTTCCACAGGAAGGAAGAACCAGGGGAGTGGTAGATTTGCTAAAATCTACAACAGTTAATGGAATAGTTCACCCAAACGTACACTTTCAAATTGCATTGTTTGAAGAAATAGTGAGTTGTTTTTGCATTTTATTTTTTGTTTTTCTATTAAAATGGAGAGATTTTTAAGTGAAGTATAAATATTAACTATTTTTTGCCACTTTTCCTACTGTCTTTGGGTGTTTGAAAATATGAAGCAAATTGAAAATGAAAGTCAATCATGAAAGAGTGACTACTATATCTGTTTTGCAAGTTAAGGCCGAACGTCATTATTTCATTGGTTGCTTTTGAATATTGCACTTATTCTTGATAGTTCATGATTTATAAACTTTCCAGCTTTTGATCTGCTATTCACCTCAGGAGTCTTACCTAGAAACCACTTGAGAACACTTCAGAGTCAGTCAGTAGGAAATGTGATGCTGTCAGGACTATGTAGAGAAATTGAAAGGGCTGTCTGAGAGAGGTGGTCTTTGGGCAATAAGCAGCCTACCTGTCGCTCAGTGTGACCGTGGCAGCCACGAGTGCCAGAGAAATCATTACAAATGGACTTGCTGGCAATCAGAGATTTGCTGAAGCTCTTCAAAGCAGTTAAATTGAGTGCAGAACCTGTTACAGGTAGTGTAGCAACCAGCTGGGGCAGATGGTAAATTCAATTGCTGAAAAAATGGCAGGTACTGAGGCTAGTACAGAGACTGGTGGTGATTAGATACTGCTGGATCCCACAATACAGTAGGAAGCTAATCCTTCAAACCTCTGTGAGTGTATTAGCCCATGCTGGTTGGAGGCAAATCAGTAATACTCTTTGCATTGTTGCTTTAGCAGATATATCATGTTTTCCTAAAAATAGAGGAAGGAAAATGTGGAAGAACATCTAACAATAAATGGACATGTGAGCAATCCAGCCTTTCTGAACGCTTAGCATATCTAGCAGTTATGAACCAAAGGCTGTGGCCTAGTTGCAGGCTCAACAAAAGACTAAACCTTGTGGTCTACGTGATTAAAGAACAAGAAACTTGGCAAGTCGAAAGACTCAACAGGATGGGAGACAAGGATATCACTGGCATCCAAGGACGTTACTGAGCTTTGCAAAGTATTTGGCAACTAGCCTGAAGAGTGTGTGAGCAGCTTGTATCAACCAATCATTATAACCAGCATATGTGTGTATAGGTCTTTAGGACCTATTAGATTATGAGAAAAAGAGTTATGTAAGCTAGACTGATTATAAAAGCTTTATTGTGTGTAGAATAAAATGGCATTACCTTGATCATATTGGTCGGCATGGTTTTTGTCCGAGCTCCCGCAGGAAAAAAAACCCAACCCACAACCAACTACAACAAACCAGAAACCAAAAAACCACAAACAAATAAAAACACTTCCCCCCCCCAAAAAAAAAAAACAACCCCACAAAACTCTTGCCCATCATATGTTGATTTCAGTAAATCATTCCTCTATGAAGAAATGCAACAGGAGTCACAATCTGAAGAAAGTGTTTAAAAACTGAGTGCAGAAGGAGAATTAGAGATGTTTGGTTTCTACAAATGTTTCTCAGCAGTTCAATCTCACAAGTAGATTACACCATGTTCAAAAAGAACTGAGATCAAACAGGAACTTTTCTTTCAACAGAGACATCAGTAATGACCCTTTTTTCCTCGTTGACACAAAGGTAGTAGAATTCATTTGATTTGGTATGGATAAAGCTTGCACTATAGGCATGGCACAAACAGCAAGTTGCTAAGTGAGCAATTTGTGGTGTAAGTAACTAAATAAGACTCTTACAAAGACCGGTTGAAAGAATAACGGTTGTTTCTGTTGCATAAAGCACCGAATGATGCTTGACTTTCAGCCATTAAGAGTTTAGGGTGTTTTGCTTTTTTTAAGATCAGCTTGCTTTATACATTTGGTAGCTTTTGCAATGGTAGTAAAACTGTTCTTCAGTTCTTTGGCTCCAGTTACCTGCAAGGTCTGTGTTGCAACCTGAGAAAGAAAGACAATATGGACACATTTTAGAGGTGCCAAATGGATTTCAGGTAGCTTTCCAAAAGGATAAAGTTATTGGGGGTTTTGTTGACATTGGAGAACAATTCTTTTCCAGAAAAAACTACTACTACACATTATTGTGTCTAATATCTTACATTGTTTTCAGATACTTCTAATTTTCTTCACATTTTCTATCATTAGTATACCACCAACAATGAGTACTGTGCTGAGAACATGTAGAGGTGAGAAATCAACTTCAGGCAGAAGCAAATTACCAAGAAGGAGGACCTTTTGTTTTGTTTTGTTTAAGGTCTTTGCAGGGGTGAGGGTATGTGATTGTCTTTGCCTTTTCCATGTACTTCACCAGTAAATTAAACAATGACAGGGTTTATTTTATTATGTTTTAAACATGACTATTCTAAAGATATTTTTAAACATTCTGATGAAGATTTGGACAGATTGAGCAAAGCAAACGTTTTATGGACAATTCCAGCAAAAAGCACAAGTCCCTCTCAATAAGGACTCATTTCCTTTTAGGAAAAACTAGTTCTGATTTTTCATCTAAGTAATAATTCTAACAATTCTTCTAAGAAATAACTAGTATGTTCATTTTATCTACTTCCTTTTCTTTACATTTTTTCTTTTACTAAATTTTTTTTCTGAATTCCATCAGTTCAACTATCATACATGTGTGTTCAGAGAGAATGTAATGTTTCACATATGCCAATACTATTTGCATCTGAAGTCACTAGAATGCCATCTGTGTAATCCTTCATAATTTTATTGTTTAAAAAAACCACAAAATATCAAAATGCCAAAATCCTCTACAAGGCAGAATTTCTGTTTTTCTGTCCAGCTTCAGTCATTATGCTGGACTCCTCCTACTACTAAAAGTGGTAGCCACAATAAAAATTTAAGAGAAAGTGAAAACTGACAACTGGCTAATATTTCCTAATAACTTAGATGTCAGAGAGAAGAGGCAGATGGCAGCAGCTGAACAGATAAATGTCTATTCCGTAGTAATCATTTTTTCCCTAAGGAAAAAATGTTAGTTGAAGGTGAGAGGTTAGCACCTCTATTTCCCCTTTTCTCTTTAGACCTTTTACAGTGCCACACACAGATCTCAGAGGAAAATGAGAAATCTGGTCAGGAGCACTTAGTACTCCAAAGCAATTTAGTGAAACCGATACATATATGATAGTCTGGATTCAGTTCCTATAGGAGGTGTAAGAAGAGAGTCCATTTATTGAGTTCCTGTCTTTTTCTTATTATTAACTGAGGTAATATACTATTCTCACTGAATTTATAATATATGAAGATCTGAAAATTCAAAATACATACAAGGATTAAAAAGCTGCATCTAAAATTTGAATGTTGAAAACAGAAAAATAAACCAAGGCGACTATTTAGATTTCATAGCTGTAGCAGTAAGATTAGCTGGATTTGGCACACATCAGACACATTTTTTCCATGCTGCAAGATCCAACAGTGACTATTTAGATGGCCCATCTGATTTCCATGGAACTGAAGGCAAACTGCCATTCACTGACAAACTCATTAGACAAGAACTACCTTCAAATAACTGCACAGCTCAAGTCACACCTTTGACTGCTATACAGTGACACTTTGATTTTGGGATTAATAGAAACATTATTTTGAGCAAGTAATAAAAAGTTTTATTCAGAACACCTTTACAAAGTTCCCCTTGCCAAACTGAAGAAACTGCTAGAACATGTTTAGGCTAGCTTTCTTCTCTCTGAGAATTTGTTTTATTAATTATATAGGAGCAGAGAAAGGAACACGATAACGATGAGTTTGAATGAGACAGAAATACTTGGCATTTACATTTGATCTCTTTTCATTTCTGGCATTTTTTTCTTTAATTACATTTCTGTCGTGAATTCCATCCAACTTACTATTATACATATCTGTTCAGAGGGAGTGTAATAAGTTTCATGCATGTAAATGTTATTTGAATCTGAAGTCATTAGAATGCTAAGCAATTCATAACATTTTTATTGTTTAAAAAAATCCCTGTGTCTTAGAAGCATAATATGTATCACATCAGAATCAGTAGAGATGGAGGAATTAAAAGCTAACATATTTATAAAGGGAGTAAAATACAATAGAAAATAAAGTTTAAAGTTATTTTTATGCTGTTCAATGAGAAATAATCAGTATTTGGATTACAGATATGAAATAGAACTAAACCAATAATTAACACCCCTGCAATCTTGAAAGTGAAAAGGAAGTCTCTTCTATTGTTTTCATTTGGTATAGGCAAAGAACACATTAAAAAAAAAATGAATATATGTAAGATTATAATAGGCTTAAAAAACAATGTTTAAAATCAGTTTAAAATTTTGTTAGATGAGACCCTGCTTGAAGATTAGTTAAAAAGATATGTAGAATTCAAAAGCTTAATTTCACCCAAATGTTGTCAGCTCAACCTTCATTTTAGGCTTCAAAGCTCCTGTCTTGTTGTAAGGTATTAGGGAAACTAAAAACATAACACAGAATCATTTAATTCCTCTAAACTTCAGGATGTTGACTGAAGGAAAAAGGTACACCGCAGGGCAGGATTGTCATTAAAACTTATGGTTACTATCGGTGAAATTTGTATAAGTAGTGTAAGCCACTGAAATTATGTTCTCTTTAAATATGTAGAAGAGGAAAACATTAATTTTTTAATGTTTGTATTATTCTGCCTTGAAAACTCACTTTGTTTATGAGTAGAGTTTTGGTTTTTAGACTTTAAAGATTCCACTTCAAGCAGTTTATAAGCTCAACATTTAAGTAAATAAAGAGGGAAAAGCATTTTGTGCAGTGCTAACAAATCAGAGAACTAGAATATAGCATAAAATTATACTGAAGAAAACCAGTCATGGTACTAGTATAAGATTTTAGACATCTCTTACTATAGGCATGTAAAAAATTAATTGCTTTCCATTACGCACAGGTGCTTAGCCCACCTTGGTATTTAATCCTCTAGTGTGAAAGTGATTTAATTAAAAACAAAACAAAACAAAAAACCAAAGCAAAAAACTCCCAACAAACAATACTACTCAGTAGTAGCTTCTTTTCTACCAACTCTTACATCTCATGGACATAAGAGGAACTTCTTCCTGAAGACTCTTATGGTTTCTGTCTTTTAATCTAATTGTTGAGCAAAAGTAGACTATGAACCTTTATGTTTTTTTTAAAGCAGATCTTTTAGATTTGGTAAAGAAGATGAATAAATCAATTACAATTTTATTGGGTTCTTGTCTTTAGATGTTAGTGTCTTTTGCTTTATTAATCTGTAGTATGGCATTTCTGCATTAGTGTTTATACTCACAATTCTAGTATGCTACTGTAGGATGTTACCATTGTCACACCACCTAAAGATTGAATATATTAGTCTCTAACTATTGAAAAATATCATAAAAGGAACAAGCAGATCTGTAGCGGTGCACATATGCTAGATAAGTTTCATTCAATATTAGAATTCTGGTCACCTTTGGAAGTGGAGGAACAGGTTACTTAAAATATTTCAGGATTGGTGAATTAAAGCATTTTATGCTTTTACATTCCTAAAACAGTCATTGTAATTTCAGACACTGTATTTTGATTTTTAATAGCCTGTAATAAAGCCTAAGACAAGATTTTTTTTAGGGTAAAAAAAAAAATACAGAATGGATTATAGAAGTCTGCACATGTACCATTGTAATAATCTGTCATGTGGAACTTCAGTAACAAAGAGATTTATTTTGTTAATGTCACGAGGTAAATAGTGGAAGACAAACCAAAAGGACAACTTTGACATTTCTAAGCTTTCTGATTCCTCCTTCTTACCTTCTCTATGTAGGAAATAGTGAAAATGAAACACATTATATAAGTTTCAGTATTTCTGAGACTATTAATGTATCTGTAATTCTTTATTCATAAAAATACTGCTGGAATTTAAAACTCTCCTGAACACAAGACTGGTAAAAATTCCTATCATCTTTACAGTGGCCAAAGTAATCAAAAAATAGTTTATGGCAAGAAATTATTGCTCTATCTTACATTCTTTGTGGACAAAATATTTTGCGATATTATTTCAATAACACGATAATTTAATACTTATATACTTTGCTTGATTTAATGTATTAAAAATTCTGATTCATTTATCTAGAACACATGCTGATTGAATGTTTTTATTAAGCCAACCTTAAAAAAAATGTTTTGAATACACAAGAAATAAATTGTTATAGAAGCCAATTTAGTTACAATTTCTGAAGTAAAATAATGAAGCTTATCTAACTTCTTCAGCTGAATTAACTAATCTTACAGGACATAGACTGGAGGACAACAATGTTAAATATATGCACATTTACTTTTTTCCTATATTTGCTTGATATACCACAGCCCAAAAAATCTCTATAGTTTTTTCATTTCCTTTTTGAAAACAACCTTTCAAGTACTGTGTGCACATCCCATGCTGCAATTCACCATTTCTTCATCTCTGATGTCTTGCAGTTGAAGAAATTATTTAGTTGTAGTTGGATAAATTATTTAGTAGTTGAAGAAATTATTTTAAAACTCTGAGAGTTGTATTATACCATTTGTGAAGACTTCTCAGAGTATTTTGAAAGGATATAACTTTAACAGCCTACTTGCTCATCACTTCACTGAAGATACTTTTGATAGCCAGAGAGTTACAAAGCAGCGATTTTTTAAGAGTAGTTGAACAGAAATAAACACAGTTCTTGGCCACATGATCTCTGACACAAGCAAGTGTAAATTTTTTCGTTTGACTTCAATATCCTACTTGATTATTTTAGAAATTTATGAGGTCTTCAAGAACAAATGAGGTTTTACAGACAAAATAGGTGAGTACCATTCTGCTGTTGAAAGGCTGTGCAATCTTTTTCATGCAGGCCTGAATAATCCTGAATAATTACTAAAATTATTAATAATGTCATAGTTCTAATAATGATTAACCTCCTTGCTGTGTTGAGGACCCCAATTTATTGAGTTCTAGTCTGACTTCTTTTGCCTTGCACAGGAAACTAAGATTTATATATCCTACTTCTGGAAAACCTCTTAAGCTTAAGGTGGACTTCTGTTAGCTCCCTGGAGGCAAAGGTCACCTGTGCTACTCTGTCACAGAGTCTCATAGTTGTCCCACTTGCATTGCAGGGAAAAGCAAAAATCATCTGAAGGGAGATGGGATTTTCTAAGCATCTGTACTATTATATTATACAGTAGCATACGGTTTTATCCAAACTGTCGTATCTCTTAATTCCAGTATTTGCAACTTCCACATGTACTGAGTAAGATGAAGCTATTTTTGTATAATTATTTTGTTGAATAAGAAGTATTTTTAATAAATGTTAACTTTAAAATGCAGCACATGAATATCAACTGACGTCAAACTCTTCAAAGGATGCAGAAAAGATATAAAGCAAGCTGAGACGGGATTGAAGCAGTCTGAAAAAATCTGTTTCTATTTCCTGTCTCTGTTTTATTAAACTAAAATACATGCAGTAATTCTTGAAATAAATAAACAAGATTTCTTGATACCAATTTTTGTATTTTTTGAAATTTGATGATTTACTCACTCAATTTTCACATTTAAATCTGAACTAAATCAGGTAAACTATTCTCCAGTTTCTTGTAAGTGATGAAAATATTTATGTGTTGGTAAAATGCAGACTGAAATTGATATATAATTACTAAATGGATTTATTTAATGAAGATGATCTAATAGTTAACATATCAGGAAACATTTTTATTTTAAGATGTGTTCCTTTCCTTTGATGCACCAGTTTTCATTCTACTAGAACAAGAAATGACTTTTACATCATAGAATAGCCATGATCTAGTACATAAACTGGTGTATCCAGGCTGACTAGATCTGCAGAATGAAAATTAATACATCTGAGGCCTTGAAAGAAATTATTTTAGGCTTCACATAGACTGGTACCATCATGGTATTTCTCAAACTGATAAGGCAAAACCAAACACTTTCCACAGTGAATTCTGTCACACTGAAAGAAATCTGGGAAGCAAGCGAGCACCAACAATAAAAAGGTGGTTCTGTTTGTCCGTAGCTGGGGTCCTTCTGTGTGCTCTCATAAAGGAATGTTAACTAAGTAGAGAGGGAAAGGGAAAATTTCAGTGGTGGAAAAATGGAATTTTCAGATAATTCTGGAGTTTAATTCTGTTCAGGTTTTCTGTTTCCTCACATGCTATCTTGCTCACAACTCCATTTTACTTCTCATATATAGATAATAGTATACTGAAAGTAACATTTAGACTTGTAGCTGTTACGTGGGTATTTGTGCCTCTCTTTTCATTTCAAATTTGTATTTCATTATTATAAAAATCCATTTCATAATAGATTTAAGTGAATGACTGCAATTTTCCTCTGACAAAATTTGAAGAAAAGAAAATAGTATCATAAGATACAACTGTAATGGAAATTCTCTGTCACCTGCAAATATGTGCATTAGAGTGATGTTACAAGTAATGAAACTATCCTTGAAATAATAAGATAAAAAGCAAAAACTGGAGTATAAAATTGACTTAATATCAGATCATCTCATACTCGGATGATCATCAGATCACCTGCCAGGGGAAGTTTAGATTGGATATTAGGAAAAATTTCTTCACCAAAAGAGTTGTCAAGCATTGGAACAGGCTGCCCAGGGATGTGGTGGAGCCACCATCCCTGGAGGTATTTAAAAGACACGTAGCTGTGGCAGTTAAGGATATGGTTTAGTGGTGGACTTGGCAGTGATAGGTTAATGGTTGGGCTTGATGATCTTAAAGGTCTTTTCCAACCTATACAATTCTATGATTCATATGTACTGGTGTAGATTTATTGATTATTTTTAATGTATACAAAGGTGAAGCGATTTTGATTTTGAATAAATTATATTTGATGAAAACGGTAAAGAAATTCTGTCCTAGAATGTGACATTACTTTGAAAGTACCTTTTTCTGTCATTTAGTGTAGATTATTTTTTTAAATTTATAAAATTGGTGATCTATAACAAATAATCCGAGAGAGAAATACTCTCATTCTGATTGTGATTGAACCAGTCATGCACCAAAAACTATTTCAAGATTCTGAGGTTTCCTGTAGCCACTAACTGGGATTTATCACCTTGCTAAAGTGAAACAGCAGAATAAGATCAACAGTGAAATCAATAATATGGCTATTATTGGGAAGATACAACATTTTTTTTTTTAATGCACTGTACTACTTCAGTATCACACCTCCCAGTAGAGTCCATACCACTGTCAACTGTCTTGTGGGCTATCAGCAGAATTTTTAACATTTCCAGTAAGCTGGGATCCAGCCCAGCATGGTTCTATGGGCTGGGAAATTCACCACTGAAGAATATTATTTGCAATAGCAGAATTACTTGCTATTATATAGTCACTAAATGTGCACTTCTTAAAGTCCTGCAGAACTGAAAGATAAGCAACAGTGAGCACATGCAAACAAGTCACAGTGTCCAATGTAAAATGCAAACCTAGGTATGATTTTGAAGGAAAAAAAAAAAAAAAGAGCCACTTTTAATGAAATAATACATAATTCTGTTGTGGAACAGACTGAAGAAATATTTTCCAATTTAAATTTTGTATTATTCTATCAAAATCCATGAAGGTGGCTCTTTGCAACCTCCTGTGGTTAGAGCATTTAGGTATTTGGTAGAAATTTCTCCGGCAGGACATAATTCTTCAGGGGCACAGAACTGAAGAAATGTCTTCAGAAGAGTGTCTATGCTTCCTCTCCACTTTCAGTATGAAGAGCATGTTGGTAGCTGCAAAATGGAAAAATAATGAAATGAATCCTCTAATGGTAGCTGTGAGGGTCTTGTGCCAGAAACGTGATGCAGAGAATCTGAGAGCAGGGCTGGCGCAGGCTAGCTCACAGAGGGAGGTCACACACCCAGGTCACTTGCAGTTTGACCGCAGCTTAATGATATGTTTTGCTTATCTGATTTTAAGCAAAAATATGTTTTTACAGCAACAAGAAAGAAGCTGTATGCCATACGCTTTACTGTAAAATACATATTTTAGATAAATGTTTGTTATGGGATTCGTGTTTTGTGCTGCTGTTGTTTTTTATTGTTTTGGTCTAAAATATCCCTTGCTTTATCAGACAAATTGATCAGATAATGAGTTATCAGAGCTTGTACAGTGCTTTTGAGAATGTGTACCAAAAGAGTGGACTGATAAAAGCATGTTTCTATCTTTTTATTGTGTAGCCATATTATCAATAAAATATGTATTCCAAAATCTAGGACAGGTTTGAAGAATCTGTGCTGACATACAATAACTAAGGACCTGAAGGCATTTGAGGTCAGGTGTGTATACATAATCCTCAGTAAGCACTTGTAGATTCAGTTTTTAAATAGAGCCAGTTCATTTTTTTAGCATTAGTTTATTTGCTAAGAAATTTTTCTCTGCTGAGTCATTGATTTCAGAGAAAAACAGCTGTTGATTTTTCCAAACCAAGATAAGTTTACTGCAACAACTAAATTAATGACCCAGTTTTGAGAGTGGACAATTCTGAATAAGAACATGTCTGTAAGTGGAATATGAAATAACATATTTTCTTGTCTGTCTCTAAGGAATTTATTTCTTCAAGCTAAATAACCTTCCTCCCACAAGTATACATGTACCTGATTTATCTCAGTATCTAATCATAGGTAAAAGACATTTCTGGTTGCCATGGCAACTGTGGTTCAGTATATTCATTGACCTTTTTCTTGTCAGTATTTGCCTTATTATTCATCACAAAATGCTTCTTGTCATATCAATAAGAATTCTAATATTTATAAATCTTAATGCTTTTCCTCTGTCTAATCTAAGACGTATTACTTTTCAGCAAGTCCAGTCTGTCACTAGAAAATTTAATTTAAATGTAAGAAGTATTGGGGCTGTTCTTGAGTGTTATTTATGTATGCTGCATCTATTATTTGAACACACAGCAAAAGATTTTTTTTCCATCTATTTTGACAGGCTCAGCTCTTCAGAGAATTTGTTTTATCTCTAACGTGAGAAGCTGATTCCACTGCCACTTCTGGCACAAGCTTAAAACTCAAAACACAAAAGAGCCAGCATGTCTATTCTTGTCTCAGAGAGATAAAATTTATTGTAGAGTAAGGAAAGAGCTACAAATATTCTGGTTGATTTTAAAAAAACTTTTATAATGGAAAAAGAACCAATAACACAAGCTACAATCCTTCCCTGTATCACTGTGTAGGGTCTGAGCTTGAACTTCAAAAGATACTTGTTTTCATATGTCTTTTTTCTGCTATTTGTAGAGCAAAGGTGGGCCTCTTTCTTTCCCTGGCTTAATCTAATTTAAGTTTTAAAGCCGTAGGTGTCTATAATTTGGTTACCATAGTGTGAGACGATTACACGCCTTGAATGCTTTTTTTTCTTCTTTAATATTTTACACATACACATATATTCTGTGTGTGTATATATATAGGGCAGTAATTTTATATAGCTTTTCTGTGCCTGTCCATAAACTACAGATAACTTAAGCATACTAAGTCAGAAATGATCACGAGTAAAACAACAAAATACATCTGCTTTTGTATTTTAAAAATACTATTAATTGAAGAACACATTTTGTGAAATAATTCTAGCATTAAATAAGAGACAAGTAGATCTGTTTAAAATGTGGTCTAGACATAGCGAACTACCAGGAACACACAATACAAGATGACATTATTTTTTAAAATACAGAAAATGACAGATTTTTCTGGATTTTTATGTAACTTTGCACTTTAGTGATCTCACAGACAATTGATCCAAATTTTTTGTCTCTGTCTACATTATTTACACAGAAGAAATTAATAAAATCATACACTTGAAAAAAAGGAAGGTCAACTGAGAGACTTATAGATTGGGGTTTTTTTAAGGATTCAAATCATATTAAACTTTCATCCTGTAACAGCAAAGTGAAAATCTTCTTTGAGATTTTAATTGTATGTAATTATAATTTTAAAAGAAGGATAACTGATGTTCACTTCATTCAGAAATTTCATATATATGAATTAGGCAATAGACATGCAGACAACCATAAATATGTTGTAAATGATTGTCTTTTCTGTTTGCTGAAGTTTGAAGCTTTCTATAAAGCCTTTAACTGTTCAGGCACTCTTCTCAGAAGACCTTCCAATTGCTTTAGAAAATCACTACTACACAGCTGGAAATGTCTATTCTACAGCTCCTTATAAACTGAATGTACTTATTCTGCCCAGTTACTACAATTTCCTCCCAAACTGTTCCTTTTCTCAGTACACAGTATTCTCCTGCTAAATGATTACATCTAATTCTTTTATGTGTACGTGTTAGCCTGTGCTATCTTTTCATATAAAGCTAAGTGTCTTGATAAACATGTGTTTGTCATTATCCTAGCTGAAAAGGCAAGTTATACTTGGTAAATTCCAGGGCAACTTTCCATTCTTTCATAAATTCTTATAGATTCTATCCTCTTTTTTTTTTTTTTTTTTTTTTTTCCCTGCTATGATAAGGGGAATATTAATAGCTTAGTGAGTAAACCTTTCCTTCCAAATATTACTGAAGTTTCATAAAACTAACTCCAATATAGCCTCAGGCACCTTTGGGTCTAAAAAGGTAAAATCAAAATAAACCTGAACACATTTATGAGATTAAGTAATCAACAGTCTCATGGGAGGAGGAGAAGGAAAACAGGTAGGAGACTAACATTTACATTCAGAAAATGTGCTATATGTTTACAAAACACTGTTTAATGGTCATCCACTAGAGAAAATATCGTCTAGTGGAGTTACTTGCACTTTTTAGGTAGTTTACAGATTTACTGGTATTCCAAGGAGGCTGAGATAATGTTTACTCTGATCATGTCCTGAGCAGGATAACCTTTCAGGATCTCTGCTCCAATAAATCTGTTCTTCTCTGTACTTGGTAGCTGTCTGCCTTTGGCTGCCAGTTCTCTCTCCTCCATCTTGCACCACACTACTGACTTTAGTCTTATCAGTCCAAACCTCTGCACCTGTTGTTCCGATCGGTTTGATTACCAGCTATCTCCTATCTCAGTCTGCCTGGTGGAAGTTATTATGTGAGTACATGACTGCTACTTTTCCAGATTTTTATCTAATACTGCATGTGCATCAGTTGTCAGGAGTGTAAAACGCATGTTAAGTGAATTTTAAGCCAGACTAGTCACTCTCATGCACAGTGGTAGATTAAAAAAAATAGTACACTGTTGCTATGAAAATGTATGATGTGTAAAAAATTTTCTATTTAAATGAAAAGCATTCTTTATCTATTTTAAACTCCTCCTCTCCCATATTTTTTCTTGAAGGAAACACTTTTCTGCAAATATCATGATAGAAAATTATTATTCCCTATACCTAATCATAATTTCCCTTGTTCTAGCTCATGTTTATTGCCTTTCATCCTATTACTGTGCAACTCTGAGGAGGATCTGGCTCCATCTTTTCTGTATCCTCTGGTCAGGCAATTGTAGACGATAAGGTCTCCCTGAACTTTCTCCTCTCAAGGCTGAAGAGGGACAGCTCCCTCAGCCTGTGACAATCCAGATCAAATGAATCATTAAAAAAACAAAAAAACAAAAAACCAACAACTTCTGAGCTGTAGACTTGGAGATTTTAGACTTAGAGATCCTTCAACCATACGCTGTTGATCACATACCTCTAGATTACATCCCTTATGTTATTCTAAATAATTTAATAGAGAAAAAGTGAACATGCTCTAAAAGAGGGCTGAATGAGAAACGAAACATTGACAATTCTTCATCTCAGTTTATTGAACACTGGAGATCCCAGGAGAGGCACTGAGTGGAGAATATGCCTCACGTATCTTTAGCTTAGCAAAGTTTATTTTCTAGATGTCAGTGTAGGATCAACGGTTGATACTAAAAATTCACAGCTCTGGACCTCTTTCAAGTAAGCTTGAAATTGTTAATTTGGTTTCAAAAAGTAGATTGCCATTCAAAAATACAGTGTCCTGGTTTCAGCCAGGACGGAGCTAGTTTTGTCTTCAGCAGCTCCTGTGTTTTGGATTTAGTAATGTGAAACAAGGTGATAGTGTGCTGCTGCTGTTCGTTGCTGCTGAATGATCAAGGACATTTTGCAGTTTCCCAAATATTGATAATGTGCAGGTTCAAATACTTGGGAGGGCTACAGGCCATATAGTTGATCCAAACTAGTCAAAGACAGTATTCCATACCATAGATGCCCAGCATAAGTGAGGGTTGGCCATTGCCCCTTTCTTCTTCATGTTTTGTTCAGTTCATGTTTTGTTCATATACCCTATTGTTCCATTATTTTTGTCGTGGTATTTTTTCTCTCCCCCCCCCCCACCCCATTCATTTGGGCCTGTTTGTTCATTCGTTCAGCTCACATGCTCTCTCTGGAACTTGCTGTTCTGGGATGGCTGCTGGGGAATATCCCTGCTCCCTGACTGCTTCTTGGGATGGGCTGTGTCAGTCGTTGGGTGGTGAGAAATTGTGCATCATTTGGTTTGTATAAAATCATAGAATCATAGAACTGTCAAGGT